>JAQZBX010114631.1:0-10002 GCA_029593785.1 Cabassous unicinctus
CTGCTTCTGTAACCACGCTTGCTTAGGTGCCTAAGGTAATGGAAAATTCCACCCACCAACTCGGTAGCCAATGAACAGGAGCCTGCAGACCCCAATAAAAACTCCAGAAAACTGGGGCTGGGGGCCCAGAATTTGGAAACCAAACTTTCCTTTGGGCCCACGTGTGTAATAAATCCTGGTTCCTCCTCTCTCTCCGAGTGCCGGTCTGGGTTTTTCATCGCGACAGCCGCAACACTTTTAAATAGACTGGAGTCAGCTTCCCTCCTTGGGGCCTTGTCTCTGTCTGAGCCTGAGGTCATCCCTGGGTGCTCAGTGTTGTGAGCAAGGGATCGGGGATGAGGAGGAGGAAAAAGGGGGGTCACTCCTCAGGGCTGCCTCTCCTAAGCTGGAGCGGTGTCACCTCTTCTGGACTTCACTGAGCATGAAGCTGCTTTTCCACATGCACTGAAAAGCAGTAATGGACCTGTTTAACTGGAGGAAACCCTTCTGGTGAGAGGCAGGTGATCACTTCAGGAGTCAGCAGAGCAGCACTTGGAAATGGGAGGTGCTTGGCAATTAGGGTAATCATCAAGGTTGCAGGTAAGCTGGTCTCCTTTTTATTGGACACCAGGACCACATATTTGGTCTTACCAGAAGATGCTGGACCTTTAGGCCATTCCACAATCTCTATTGTGGGAGTTAATGGCCAAATAACAAATCCCCTCTGGATACAGCCTTTGACTTGTCTCATTGGAACAACCTCCTTCACACATTCTTTCCTAACCACACCCACCTGTCCCACCCTCTTAATAGGGTGAGACCTATTAGTCAAACTGCATGCTACTACTAATCACCCCATCCTAGACACACCTGCAACAGAAGCCCTTTTCCTCCTACACAAACTCCTGCCCTTGCCCTTAAACATCTCCCCAATCCTAGAAAAACATGTTAACCCTGTAGTATGGGACACTGAGCACCCCTCCATAGCTAAACACCATAACCTGGTGAAGGTCACCCTTAAAAACCCTGAACAATTCCCAACAAGCCCCAATACCTTCTCTTCCCTCAAGCAATACTCAGGTTACAACCCATTATTAACAAACTCCTCTCTGCAGAACTTCTGTGACCAACCACTTCAGCTCCTAGCACTCACATTCTAGCTGTGAAAAAGCCCAATAACACCTACGGACTAGTCCAAGACCTAAGGGCTGTTAATGATGCAACTCAACTACTCACCCCCTTTGTTCCCAACCCATACACATTACTTTCCTGAATACTTCCCAACACCTGTCACTTCACCATCCTAGACCTCAAAGATGCCTTCTTCACTATCTCACTTGATAGCTCTTCCCAAAACCTGTTTGCCTTTACCTGGACTGATTCGGCTACTAAAATTGCCAAATAGCTTACCTGGACTATCCTCCCTAGGGGTTCTGTGACAGCCCCCACACATTTGGTCAGGGCCTAGCTCATAATCTCTCTACTCTACCCCTAAACCCCAATGTTCTTTTACAGTATGTTGATGAACTCCTTTTGTGTAGCCCCTCTCTAAAATGTTCCACTGAACACACCACCTCCCTCCTCAACTTCCTTGCAAGCAAGGGATATGGGGTGTCACCCAACAAAGGCCAGGTCTTCACCAAGAAATTACATACCTTGGGTTACACCTAACCTCTACCCACAAAGGCTTAAAACAAGAGTGAAAAGAACTTATCTCTGAAAGCCCCCAACCCACAACTAAGTCTAAACTACTATCCTTTTTAGAAATTGCCAACTTTTTCCATCTCTGGATAACTAATTTCAGCCTTATAGCCAAACCCCTCTATTATGCAACTGTGGGCAATGTCTATGAACCAATACCCTAACATATATCAATCACAAATCCATTCAACCAACTACAGAGGGCCCTGTGCACTACACCAGGCTTATTTCCACCAAATCCAAGCAAGCCTTTCCAATTATACATAGACATGAGGGGAAGTTATGCTCCAGGACTCCTAAACCAAAAGTATGGACCTGACCCCCCCACAGTTGTATACTTTTCAACTTGATGGGACTATCACAGGGGGGCCTCACTATCTTCAAACCTTAGCAGCTGCTACCATACCCATTCAGGAAACTAAAAAGTTGGTGTCCTTCCAAACCATCCAGGTATACTCCTCACACTCTCTATCTTCCCTACTGTCCCACCAAGCCATTTCAGTCATTTCTAATACTTGCTTGCAAGCCATACATGCAACCCTACCCCAAAACCCAAATGTTACTCTTCACCAGTGCCCCTCCCTTAAGCCTGCTATCCTATTCCCCATACCTAATTCAAACATGAATGAAAAATCCCCAGAACATGACTGCTCAGAAATACTTGATCACTTCATCAACCCATTTCCCAACATCTTGGATCTTCCCCTACCAGAAGCTGCTCCAAATTGGTTCATCGATGGCAGCTCCACCAAAATCAGCAACTCCACACAGGCAGGATATGCAATAGTAACTCTAAACAGAGTCTTACAATTGGGCCCATTACCACCAGGCACCACCTCACAACAAGCAGAGCTCACAGCCCTTACTTGAGCCCTGACTATAGCCCAAGATCTCACAGTCAACATACACACAGACTCTAAATATACCTAACCACATTTGGGTCTTCCATCATCAATGGCCATTTGATTCTAAAACTTCTCCAGGCTGCCAGCCTGCCACAGAGTGCAACAATCCTTCACTGCAAGGGGCACCAAAAACAAAATAACCCATCTGCATATGGAAATCACATAGCAGACAAAGAGGCAAAACTACAAGCCACCAAAACCAAAAACCCATCCTATGCACCCTCATCAATGTTACTAGCATTGCTCCTCAGTTCCCCAACCTACTCTCTAGAAGAAACACATTCTTTACTACAGGCCAGGACAAGAATCAATAATGGATGGATTTTTAAGGACAAGATAGTACTACAAAAACAAGAGAAATTAAATATCCTTACTTCCCTACATAACCACTTCCACATCAGTCCTCGGCCACTAACCCAGCTGCTCTCACACTTCATTGCTCTCCCCAACCTTCACAAAATTCTGTCAGAAATCTCAGCATCCTGCCACATTTGCCAGACAATTTCACCCCAAAGGCCACCCCCAAAACTCCACATTCCTACTCATCAAGCATGTGGAAAGATACTTGTGCAAGAATGGCAGATAGATTTTAATCACATGCCCCCAGTAATGTGAGTAAAATATTTGTTAGTCTTCATTGTCACCTTTAAGGCTAGGTAGAAGCCTTCCCAAGCACCTCGAAAAGGCTGACACTGTAACCAAAGCCCTAGTACATGAAATCATCCCCCAGTTCAGCCTTCCCACATCATTACAATCAGATAATTGTGCTGCCTTCATATTCCAGGTCATCCAAGGGGTATGCACTGCTCTCAACATCACTTGGAAATTGCACATTCCATATTGGCCACAATCATCAGGCAAAGTAGAATGCATGAACAGCCTAATCAAAACCCACCTCACTAAACTCATGATCCAAACTCAAACCACCTGGATAGAACTTTTACCTCTTGCATCCCTCAAACTCCACTCTGTCCCCTGTCCACTTTGTCCCCTGTAAACCCCTCCTCCTAAGTCCCTTTGAAATCATGCACCATTGACCCTATGTTCTAGGAAATTTTTCCCCTCCCACTCACTCTTAAGTGACTACCTCCCCATTGTAAGCCAAACCCAGCACATACTTAGACAGCATGGCCAAGAAACTCTGCCTCAACCATCAATAGAGCCCACATCCCCAAGCTTTGCTCCAGGAGAGTGGGTCTACCTAAAAGCCCTATACCCTAAACCCCTCCAACACCTATGGACTGGACCCCATCTAATACTAAGTACCCCCACAACAGCTAAATTGCCTGGCATCTCATCTTGGATCCATTTTACCCACCTCAAACCCATGCTGCAACCTACAGAAACTGATCCAACGTCACCAACCGCATTTCCCCAGACCCTAAGCAGTGAAGAAATATCCACTCCTGACTGTTAAGCCTGTGAGCCACAAGAAGGCTTGAAGCTTTTATTTCACAAGCTTCTGGGTGAGATCAATCCTACATCGGACCCATAATGTGTCCACAGCCTGTTGAGTGGCTAGAATTGTTTTCTTTGTGCTAACTTTCACCTTCCTTCTTTCTCTAATTCTTTTGATCATAACAGAGTGTTCACCATTACTACTGCTCCTTTATCTGGTTGTACCTGAAACCATAAAGTTCATGTGTCCAGCGCTCTTCAAAAACTTCCTGTCAATTTTACTCCAAGAATGACAAATCTCCTACCAAACCCCCATTAGTGCTCCCAACTGTTGCTGTGCATCTCTAACCTCTGACTCCAAAGAGATTTCTTATCATACACCCCTGAGAAAATTTATTTCTTCACTCTCATCATGTTAATAATTACACACCAAAATTAAAATGATCACCCTCTCCCTCACTTTCATCCTACAATTTCCCTTCACTCGGTGGTCACACACCTCTCAAAATACCTTACTCCTCTTAGCCAATCAGATGGCCCAGTATCTTAACCTATCCTAATTCTGGCTTTGTCCCAAACCACCATCCAAACCACCTATGATAATCCCGGCTTCAGAAAAGGAGCGGGAAGACACAATAATGGTTATTCAAGGAAGCCTAAAAGAATTTATTCCTGAAGCTGAAAACAACGTCCCTCAACAGTGAGCCTATAATGGGGGCAATTTGGCCGGCCATAAATAAATACCTAAGTGACAGGCCACCATACACAGGACCTTTGTATTCCAACTTAAATTTCTCACATTTATACTTCCCATTTTGCATCACAGCCAACACCACTAAAAGCCAAAATACTAGGTCAAATTTCCCCAAACCAGTGCAGGCACCCATTCCACATGATTAAAGAAGACACACCTAGACCAACCAGTAGCTGGGTTGTGACTACACAACTCATGCACCTATAACCCTTCCTGCAACCTCTCAGAACACAACTGGGGTAACCATGGAGTCTCCTGCCAAGGCAGACCCTTGTCACAATTTGCTGACTCTAATCACCCACCTCATCAATACCTCCTATTCACCTGCTGGATGACACAACTGCCTGTCCCTAAATACCACTTTCCCTATGCTTTGGGATCCCATTAGAGGATCCCTCTGGGCATTCCACAGTGCATCAACATCAAACTCAGCCCCAAATTCAACTATGGCCCTCTCTATATCCCATAAAATGGTCATGACTAATTATAATACAGATGCATTGTGACAAAAAAAAAATAGTAACTGGATCATATCCTTCTATATAGCCCCTGGAAATCAATGTGGACTGTCAATTCTCTGCAGAAACTCTCTATACCATTTTCTCCCCACTGAGTGGCAGGGCACCTGCACGTTGGTCTATGCTGTCCGCTGGATGGGATGTACCAATATCTCAGCCACCCCTGCCTCCCTTCTAAGACCCCTTATTTCAAAATCTAAGCATGCAATACACATTCCTATAATGATCACTTGGCCTTCTTGGAACCACTACAGGAGCCACCTTACTAGGTCTCTCTCAACCTCAATACTCCTAGCTAGTTGCAACCATCACCAAACTCACAGAAGAAATAACCATGGGTTTAAAGGTGCTAGATGCACAGCAACAGTCCCTAGCTGAAGTAGTCCTACAGAATAGGAGGGCACTTGATCCCCTAACAGCCACCCAAGGCAGCACTTGTGCTCTTCTGAGAGAAGTATGTTGTTTCTACATCAACTGCTCAGTACAAGTCCAAACAGTTATCAAAGGAATCCAAAAGATAAATCAATACCTGAAAGATCCCAATTCTGCAGGAGGTTGGACACCTTGGATCATGACTCTTTTCATGCCTTTTTTCCCTTTACTATCACAGCCTTCGCTCTATTTATCTTTGGCCCTTGTCTCTTCAGAATCTTCTCTGATTTCAGCCAAAAATAAAAACAGTCAACAGTCTGCCTGAAACACATGTTGACAACATCCTACTCATAAGAATCAGCTACATGCCCCTAACTCGAAATTCTCAAAACCTCATTCCTACACACAGTCAGAGAGGGAATAGCACCATTCCCTGCAATGCCCCATGACAGCAGGAAGTAGCCAGAGGACCACTGCCCACATTCCCACTCTCCCTCCCTACCCCTTAACCATATCAAAAGGAATTAGGGATGTTAGCCCCATTAGGACAAATGGCCCACCTGTAAACCCAAGCCAGCACCAATAAATCTCCCCTGCCCTGATAATAGATGGCCAAAACCCCATACTCTGAAAAACAGCATGTGCCTGACCTCAAAGCTGACCTGACCTCAAGACTGTCAAACATTCTGTTAAAAATTCTGACACATCTACCTCAACCTTCCAAAACACTCCGCCCCACAGAGTAAGAGTCAGTACTTTTTCCCTGTCCTCAGTACTATCCCACCCCTATGCTATTTAACAGATAGCCCAAATCAGTCAAATGGGCTGAAGTTTCACTTCAGACCCCTGCCATGCTGGCAATCTAATAAACTTCTCTGCCTGAACTTTGGTCTTTCTCTGAGCCTCATTGAACTGGGATCTAACAGTTTCCAGATCCTGACTCTGAGCAGATTTCAGAGGCAAAGACAGGTGGGCATCCCACCACCATGAAAATAGCAGCTTTGGGGCTGGGGTCAGTGGGTGGTCACAGGGAGGAAGGGGGCCTTGGAGGTTTGGCACTTAGGGAGATAACATGGGTGTGTAAGCGACATCTGGCTGGTGCCTTTCAGAACCCTGATTTGGGGGCTGGGGAGTGGTGTTGAGTCAGGTGGGTGGCAGGCAGCCTGGTGCTCAATGTTCAGGGGCGGCTGCTGGAGAGCCAGGGCATGCAATGGCTGAGTCTCTCCCTGGCCTTGCTGCCTTAAAGACCTCCCTGTGGTTCCTCACATGCTGCCTGTGGTGTCAGGGGCCCAGGGCCCATCTTCTTTGCACTGGTCCCTATACACTTTGTTGGTGGCCCCTTGTGCTGGGTGCTCTGTGATGTTTGAGTGGAAGGAGGAAGAGGAAGCTACCTCACTCAGTCCTTGTCTTGACACCAGCAGTGCTCTTGGTGTGTGTGTGTGTGTGTGTGTGTGTGTCTTGTCAGAAGTGAAAAGGCAGGCTGGCCTGGTTTGTGACTCGGCTGGGCACGATGGTCCAGTCCTTCAAGCAGCCCTCCTGTGGCTTGGAAACTGGCAGGCAGGAGCTCCAGGATAAGTGCCTCTGCAGAGGCAGGCAGTGGTTTGTGTGGTGGGGAGGTCTGTGGGTTGAGTGCCTTTCACAAAAGGTAGGGATGCACATGAGCCATTCCATCTGTTGGGCCAGTCTGCAGGATGCAGGTTTGCTCAGTCTTGACTCATGCTGGAAATTTCCAGCAACTCCATTGAAAGGTTAAGTCAGCACACACTTAGAAGCAGCAGTGGGTATGTGGAGACTCTCCTGTCTTAGCTCTAGGAAATGTCTGGTGCCTGGGGAAGGATGCAACCAAGCAGTGTGCTCAGAGTCATGTAGCCCCTGGTGGTTCATCTTTGCACCCAGGCCAAGGTGGGGTAAGCAGACCTGAGTCTGCTGCAATCCTGGGCCCTGAGCCTCAGGTTTCCCATATGTGGTGTAGGGGCTCTGTGGGGTATGGGCAGCGAAAGCGACCTCATAGGAGTCTGCATGAACCAGGCAGGTATGGGCCCATAGCCCCCCAGGGGGGCCCAGTGGCCAAGGCCATGGCTCCTTATTCTCTACTACAGAAATTCCACTCTGTGTGGCATGGCCTGTCATGCAGCCACACAGTGACTTTTGTGGGTGTACTCAGGGGGCCCTGGCTGACTTGGGGTGAGTCTGAGGCCTCAGGTAGAATTCTGAACAGGCCCAGCCTGAGGCTGCTCAGCCCCAGCACCATTTTTCAGACGTTATTTAGAGGCAGATTCCTGTGAATTTTGTGTCCAACTTGGAGTTTAACTCTAAGATCTCTGACCCCCAGGCAGAGTTGCCCTGGACAGAATCACATGGGTGGGGCCATTCCTGGACCCAGGACATGAAGCCTTTCCTCCCACCTGGCAGAACCTGTCATCCACAGGGGTCTGCCACTGGGCTCAGGCCCCCTTCCATGGGGCTGGGGATGTGAAACCCCCTTATGAGGTGATAGCATCTCTGGTGGGGGTCGGGGTGGGGAGCAGAGCCATCCCCTGTCTGTGGAGTGTCCTCATCCAGCCCTGGTTTACTCTATTCAGGAGCCCCTCCTCTTTCTGGCTGTCATGGATCACCACTTCTTTTTCTGATGCAGGGCAGGGCGGGAGCCTCCTGGCACACCCTCAAGTCACAGATGCTGGCACAGCCCATCAAGAAGGAGTTTCGAGGCAGTCTGTGAAATCAAGTAAGTGTGCTGCTGTGCTTAGTTGGTACTAGAGGTTGCTGTTAGTGCTTGAGGTTAAGTTTTTAAGTTCCTTTTCAGCCTGAGATGCATATTGAGGAGTTGGTGGTTGAGACGGCATAAATATGGAATTTTGCTAAAGAGTGAGAAGGCCTGAAGGTGGGATGGAGCAGCAAGGAGGGCTGGGAGGCTGGAGCGGGATGAGCAATAGGCCATGCCTGCAGGTCCTTGGGGGATCAGGGGGGACTGCACTGCTGTCTGCACAAAAGGAGCCACCCGAGGGTTTTCAGCAGAGGACAGAAGGATTGGTGTCCATGATGGGAGTGGGGTTGAAAGCATACACCATAATAGCCTGCAAAGAGTAGACACACAGTAATGATTAAGTTAAATTTCCATTAGGCCTTTAAAAATAAGAACTAAAACTGTTTGACTAGAGTGGGATAGAAACTCCTTCCTTTTTCTTCTAAATTTGCAATATTCTTTTTGTTACAACTTTTGATGAGATTTAAGTTCTTCATGCTACTTTTCCCTTGATATTGCATGCATTATTAAAAATTGGCATAAATCATAGAAGTTGACATTTATTTGCACTTATAAAAATATTTCAATTCACAGGATCTTTATTTTAAAAAAATTTAAATGTCCTCCCATGGAATAAAAGTTCATCATCACTTACTTTTGCCTTTCCCAAATAACCTCACCATCATTTTAACCAGTTGTTTAGGCCTGGTCACACACATATATACAAAAATATATATTTATATGCTTATTAGTCAGGGTTCTCTAGGGAAACAGAATCAACAGGAGATATCTGTCAATAATAGGAAATTTTATAAGAGTCTCTCATGTGACCGTGGGGATGCACAAGTACAGGTTGCACAGGCAGGCTGCAAACCAGGGACTCTGATGAAGGTCCTTGATGAGTTTCTGGAAGAAGTTGGCTATCCAAAGACAAGCTGGGAAATTCTCCATGAATGCTGAAATCACTTGCCCTTTTAAGGTATTCAACTGATTGGATAAAGTGTCATCCATTGTGGACGGCAATCTCCCTGATTGATGCAGATGTAATCAGCCATTCACTCAGTAAACTCACTGCTGACCAAAGTCCATAAAAGTTCTTGTATTACAATTAGCCCAGTGCTTGCTTGACCAAACACCAGGACACAATTACCTGGCTGAGTTGACACATTAGCCAAACCATCACATACGCATCTTAATATGTTAGTGTTTTCAATTAATTCATTTTTTAAAAGTTTCTCCTTCTAGATGGGTCGGTAGGTTGGCATCACTTGAGCTCTTGGTAGAGAGGTATTCTGCCCAACATATATTCAGATATTTTTAAATCCCCTTAGGCATTGTAGTATAAGTCCCCAAAATTAGTTTTATGTGCTGCCTTGACAACTAGAGAAATCGGAAGGGCCTTGAGTGGCCTAACCCCAAGTTCCCCAACCTGTTCTACTCTCATGGATAAGGTGCCTGAGCCAAATAACTCTCCTTATCAAGCTTCCAGGTCCAGTTGTTGCTTATTCCTGAATAATGGGTTTCAGTTCCCTGCCAGCCCTTGGAATTATACAAACAAGCCAAGCATACCCTCCCTCAGGAATCAGAAGGCAACTACAAAGCCTGCTTTCTGCAGTCCCCAGGTGCTACCCC
>JAQZBX010114632.1:0-10001 GCA_029593785.1 Cabassous unicinctus
ATGACCTTAGACTTTCCCATTCAACCACTGTTGGGACAGTTTTTAAGTCTTTGTTTATCTTGCTTAACTTCAACTCTTAAAGATATTACAATTATTTTGTAGAATGAGATTCAGTATGAATTTGTCTGAAACTTCTCATAAATAATTTCAGATTATGCATTTTTAGCAAGAATACCAAAGAATTGTGTTGTGTCCTTTTGAGTTTATGGAAACCCCCATTATCAACAATGTCAACTTTTATCACCTTGGTTAAGATGTTCATGGTCAGGATAATGTTAGTCATTTATACTTTATTTTTATTTTTTTTTTAAAAAGATACTTAAATTACATAAATATTACATGGAAAATATAGAGGAATCCCATATGACCTGCTCCCTGTACCTTCCACATTTTGCCACATTAACAAAATCCTTCATTAGTGTGGTGCATTCATTGCAATGGATGAACACATTTTGGAGCATTGCCACTAAACATGGCTTATAATTTGCATTGCAGTTTACACTTTCTTCGACACAATGCTGTAGGGTATGACAAGATATTTAATGGCTTGTATCTGTCATTGCAGTGTCATTCAGGATGATTCCCAAGTCCCCAAAATGCCCCTGTATTATTACATGTTTTTCCCTCTTCCTGCTCTCAAAACCTGCACAGCCTCCATATTAGTCATATAATTCTTCCATTGGTAGAATCACAGTAAGTCTATAGTAGAATACTATTAAGTCTACTGTAGTCCATAGTTCATTCCCCAGTTAGGAGGTTTCTGGGATAGTGATGTCCACTCCACCTCTAGGTGAAAAGGAGCTTTGATCTCAAATGGCTGATGTATGGGACCCTTTTGTTTGAAGTTGTAGGCTTTCTCAGTTCTTTGGTATTGTGGTTGTTCATCAAATTTTCCTTTTTAGTTGTCCTGTGTGATTCCACTTAACTGGAGAATAGGTGTTCTTACTCCAATGAGATTCAAGGCCCGACTGGCACACAGACAGCCTAAAGATTTAAGTCTCTTGGAAATACACTTACCAACTCTAGTACTAATTATAGGTTCAAAAAATGGGAAAGAATAGCCATGTGAAGGAAAACCACAACTGAGTCTCACTCTCTCCCACAGGGGAGCATAATTCCAAAGAAGGGCCCATGGGCAAGCTATCTGTCATAACTATAGTGACTGGGTGTCTCCAGAGTCCTAAGCTATTTGGCATGACTATAGTATCTGGGTGTCTCCAGATTCCTCAGAAGCCCAGTTATTTGGGGTAGTATTTACTTTGGTTGTCAAGGAAATCCTGCTGAGATGTGCATAAGCATAACCTCTGGAATGACCTTCCAACACACTTGGAAGACTCTTAGCCATATAAATTCATTTGTTTTATACTTTTCCACTCTTGGTCAAGGTCTTTTTTCAGTTGTATTGTGAGTTGACGCTTGATTGTAATCCCTATGTGACAGGGAGTCTCATTCCCGGGAGTCAAGTCCCACAGCAGGGAGAATTTATTGCATTTTTCTTCAGAGTTCAGCTTAAAGAGAGGCCATATTTCAGTAACAAGGAGGCTTTCATGAGGTAACTCTTAGTCACCCTATAATAATACTCTAAGTTTCAGTAATGTCACAAGGTATAAGATCAATGAGCAAAAATAGTAGCATTTCTGTAGACCAATTATGAGCAATCTTTGAAGGAAATCAAGAAAAAAAAATCCCATTTACAATAACAAATAAACGTATCAAATACCTAGGAATAAATATAAGAAAAGATGTAAATGACTCATGTAGAAAAGTACATAAGACTGTTAAAGGAAATCAAAGAAGACTTAAATAAATGGAAGAATATTGCTTGTTCAGGGATAGGAAGACAAAGCATCATTGAGATGTCTATCCTACCTATACTACTCTACAGATTTACAACAATCCCAATAAAAATCACCACAGTATTTTTTACTGAATTGGAAAAACTATAGAATTGATTTGGAAAGGCAAGTGGCCCCCAAAGCCAAAGACATATAGAAAAAGAAAAATGAAATTGGAGGAATACCACTATCTGAATTTCAAACAAACTACATAGCTACACTGGTCAAAAGTCATGGTATTAGTACAAGGAGAGAAATACTGTCCAATGGAACCAAATTCAGAATTCTGATATTGATCCTAAATTGTACAGTCATCTGATATTTGAAAATGCCACCAGGCCCACTCAACTGAGAGAAAATTGCATCTTCAACAAATGGTTTTTGGAGAACTGGATATCCATATCCAAAAGAATGAGAGAGGAACATCATCTCACACCTTATACTAAAAGTAACTCTAGATGGATCAAAGATCTAAATATAAGAGCCAAGACCTTAAAGACCTTTGCAGATAATGTAGTGAAGTATCTATAGGAACTTGTCTTAGAAATGGTTTCATGACTTTCACACCCAAAGCAAGAGCAATGAAAGAAAAAATCGATAAATGGAAACTCCTCAAAAATAAAAATTTTTGCACCTTAAAGGAGTTTGTCAAGAAAGTGAAAAGGCAGCCTTTTCCAATGGGAGAAAATATTTGGTAAATATATATCTGATAGGAGCCTAATATCTAGCATATATAAAGAAATCCTACACTTTGAAAATAAGAAGACAAACAACCCATTTCAAAAAAAGGGGAAATGATTTGAATAGACACTTCTCCAAAGAAGAAATACAAATGGCTAAAAAGCACATGAAAAGATGCTCAACATCACTAACTTTTAGGGAAATGCAAATGAAAAGTACAATGAGATATCATCTTACACTCAATATACTGGCAGCTATTTAAAAAAAAAAGGAGGACTACAACTGTTGGAGAGGATGTGGAACAATTGGAATCCTGTTCACTGCAGGTGGTAATGTAGATTGGTCCAAACTTTGTGGAGGACATTTGGCAGTTCCTCAGAAAACTATAAAACTGACATATGATCCAGCTATTCCACTGCTGGCTATATGCCCAGAAGAATTGAAAGCAAGACAACAAAAGATATTTACACAGTCATGATCCTAGCAGCATTATTCACTGTTGCCAAAAGCTCAAATCAACCCAAGTACCTTTCAACAGATAAATGGCTAAACAAATTGTGATATATACATACAATGGAGCAATACTCAACTATAAGAAGGAATACAGTAATCACACACAGGATAACAGAGATGACTGTTGAGGACCTTATGATGAGTGGTGCAAGCCAGGCACTGAAGGACAAATATTCATCACCTCACTGATATGAATTAAGAAATTGAGCCTTTAAAAACCACCTGAACGACAAACTGCTTAATGTGCAGAATGGGTAACATTCCTTGAAATAGAGAACAGAAGGGTGGTATATACTGAGCTTGTGATACCAATCATATTGTGTTACAATACATAATATACTTTAAAATGGTCTGCCTAAAGAGGAATTTTTGTCATTGCCTGATATTTTGAAAATAATTGGAGAACTTATTTATCTCTCCTAATTGCATTTTAACGTTTGGTGGTATTTAAGGGCACTCTTTACTCATTAAAGTAATGGTGCACATAAATAAAGGAAAAAAATAATCTAATTACATGCACAAGTACAATGAGTTCTGTAAAATTTAGTTATTATTCTAGGAAAAATTATAGGCACCAACATTAATAAAAGATGATTTTAAATAATTCAACCACAGAGAAATACTGTTGTCAGAAAATATACAGTTTATCTGTCACATGACTTATTCATATTTGGGGTAATATTATTTTCTTCATGATTGGAACATGACTTGCGCCAAGGAAATGAAAGAATCTATTAAAAAAAGAGGTTCCACTTTTGAGTGCTCTCTTCTCCACCATTTAGGAAGTAGAATCATAGTGGGCTTTCAACTCTATTGCTAGATTAGTTATGTCAGCCATATATTGGCTGAAATGACAACATTTTTAACACAGAACTTTTAAAACCAAATATTTGTGTACTTTAAAGCCCATCATTTTCACGTTTTGTATCCATATTTTGAATAATAATTAAAAGAAGAGTAGGTGGTAGAAGATATAACTTTAAAACATTTTCTATCATATATTGAGAGAGTTCAATATAAGAATTTTTCAATTTTAGCTAAATATCCTTAATTACATTAAAAAAGTCTCAATTTGCTCATATTATGACGTCAATATAACTATAAAACTTTCCAATCTCAATTTTTAACATAAAGAAAACAGGTCTCATCCTTGAAATTTTCTAAAAGTTATAGTACCATAACAAAATGTAATACTTTTTATTATTTCTTTAAATTTAGTTTCAAAATTAGAATTGAATATGATATCTCATTTATAAAAATTATATAGTGCATTATTTGATATATATATATTAAAACTGAGGTTAAATTTCAAAAGAATTATTACTAAGTGTATCTAGTTATTAGAATGCCTTGAGAACTGACAAAAGAGATAAAACAAAAGAGTTATTTTAGTTAAGATATTTAAAATGGTGTCTGGAGGCCATTAAGGAATTTCATTTTTTTTCACAGCTCAACAGCTATCACAATATGACAAGGATACAAAACCAAAAGCAATAATACTTCTGAACATCTGGATGTCATGAAACAAAAATACAATAAAGAATCCAGAAAAGTATTCAACTTGAAATACATTTGAGAACCCCCAGATATCAAACAGTTATAATTCTTTAAAAAAACCCATATGGTTTGGTGCATCAGTCTGGAGGGACCTGGACAGGGAGATAGATTTCTCAAGATAAAACCCTGAGTTTTTAGGCCCAATGCTTGGAAATCATGGATAGCTAAGGCCTACCCTCAGGGCAAAGGACCAGATGAGCCCTGACTCCTGCTGACCACGCAACTAGAGGGAGCATTCTCTGAGAGTGGGAATGTTCTAGCAAGGGGCAGAGAACGGTTTCCTTTCCATGGGTTTGGTTGCCTGGACCCCCTTTGAGCTTTGGGGAGCACACCAGCCAGCTGAGGAGAGAGTTGAATCTGCTGAAGAAGCCTGATTTGCCTAACAACCCTGGGATACAGAAGCTTGGCCTGAAAGAGGGCGAGGTCAGCTAATTTAATAGTTCTGCACTGAGATCTATCAAAATTTCAACTCCCCTAAGGGAGTCAGGCTGTGGGAATTCCTTAATAAGTTTTCAAGAGCCTATTTAAGGTCCCCTGGGAGAAGGGCATGGTCTAGAAGAGGCATGAAAGCATTTCCATGATGTGTACCCAGTAATCAGAGTCCCATTTGAATTTCAAAAGGGAGTTCAACCTGACCAGTAGAGGGGAGGAGGGATCTGCTCATACACCATGCTGAATTCTTTGCCCTAGGAGAGTAAAACCTGCTCAGAGGAAATTGACTGAATAGATTTCTGAAGAGCTAACAGAACCAATTAGAAAGGTAGATCAGTGGAAAAAGTTCAGCCTTGAATATATGAGGTTCCTAGTTTGAGTCCTGTCTCCTCAAAGAGTAGTGATCCACTGGGATATCTAACATCCAGCTGATACCATAGGACAGGGAAAACATAGACATTAATTTTGGACTGGCTTCTTATGGGTCCCTTATTTTTCAAAAAAAAAAAAAAGCTTACTTAAAAAAAAATTACCTTAGTTTACTCCCTAAAACCTGCCTCAAAACCTGAAGAGAGAAGCCTGTAGGGTAATCGATTGATGAACACAGGCAGTCTGAGAGGGTCCACAGGTGTCCAAGAAGGAATGCTCTTCCTTAGCTTCATTTGACTGCTTGTTAGTGTGTTTGTTTGTTTGTTTTTTTCTTTGTTTCCTTGTTCTGTTTGTTTTTTGTTTCTGGCTTTTTGTTTTCTTTTGTTTCTTGTTTTTCTTTTCTCTTTCATCAAACCCCCCCTTTTTTTAAATTTGGTTCTACTACCTTGTTTCCTCTTTGCTGTGCTTCTTCTTCTTTGATTTCCCATTTTCTGTGTATACTGATTTTGTCTTTATCATTTCCAACCATCATCTTTCTATCTTCTGCTTTCTGTTGTGGTTCTTATATTCCAACATGTTTTGTTAGGCCTCAACTTTACTGGATTCAATTTCTATCTTGTCTATTCTGTTTCCTTTTTTTTTAATTTTTATTATTAAATTTTTTCTTTTTGTCCTTACTTTTCCCTTTCCCTCTCTCATCATCATTCTGGCCTTTTAAATTATTCTATATATTTTTCTCTAATCGGTTTCACATTTCATTGTAGGTACTCCACTTTTTTATACCTATCACTCTGCACTGCTTACATGAGCTAAGTATTCATTTTACTAAGTCTTATACAGCCCTATTCTAACTTTTATTATTTTGACAATTATCCTTTTTCTTTTCTTACCTCTTTTGATTTCTCTGGTCCTACTCTTTTTCCTTCAAGGAAACATAGAAAACAGCAAGGAAATAGAAAAAGGAGAACAGAGTGTCAAAGAGAAAACACACACATGGAATCACCAGCTTCATAAAACTCTATAGCAGAGAGAGAAGCTAATCGAATGAATAAACCCATCAAGATAAATAATGATGAGGGGGCAACAAAAAATTACAAAACATATGAAGAAACAGGAAGACATTGACCAGTCCAATGAACAAACTAAAACCCAAGAAGAGATGTAGAAATTTGAAGAACTAATCCAAAATATCCAAACAAATATCATGGAGCATCTTAATGAAGTGAAGGAAGAGATTAATGATATTAAGAAGACACTGGGAGAACATACTGAAGAAATTGTAAACATATATAAAAAGATAACAGATATGATGGTTATGAGTGGCTCAATCCAAGAAATTAAAAAGACACTGGAATTACATAACAGCAGATTTGAACAGGTAGAAGAAAGAGTTAGTGATGTGGAAGACAGCACATCTGAAATCAAACCGATAGTAGAACAGATAGGTAAAAAGATAGAAAAAATCCAGCAGGGACTTAGGGATTTAACCGACAACAAAAAACACGCAAACGTACACATTATAGGCATCCCAAAAGAAGAAGAAAAGGGAAAGGGAACAGAAGGATTCTTGAAGGAAATAATACCTGAAAACTTCCCAACCCTATTCACGGAGAAGGACGGACATGTCAAGGAAGCATAGCACACCCCAAAATGTATAAATCTTAACAGGCTTACTCCAAGACATATACTTGTCAAAATGTCCAATGCTAAAGACAAAGAGAAAATACTCAAGTTAGCAAGAGAAAAGAGAATCATTACATACAAGGGAAGCGCAACAAGATTAAGTGCTGGTTTCTCATCTGAAATCATGGAGGCAAGAAGAGAGTGGTATGACATAGCCAAGGTACTCAAAGAAAATAACTTCTAGCCAGAAATTCTGTGTACAGCAAAGCTGGCATTCAAAAATGTTGGAGAGTTCAAAATACTCAGAGATAAACAGAAATTAAGAGAGTACCCAAAGAAGAAATGTACCCTTCAAGAAATACTAAAGGAAGTTCTACAGGTTGAAAGGAAAAAACAGGACAGAGTTGGGGGAGAGTGTAAGATCAACTAAAAAGACAAAAAGAGAAATAAAAACAATATACAACATACATAAGGCCCAAGACAATATGGCTGATGTAAGAAATTCCTTGAGATTAATAACACAGAATGATAATGGAATAAACTCACCAGTCAAGAGACATAGATTGGCAGAATGTATAAAGAAATATGACCTATGTATATGTTTTCTACAAGAGACCCACCTTAGACCCAGGGATTCAAGGAGACTGAAAGTCAATGGCTGGAAAACAATTTTACAAGCAAACAACAACCAAAAAAACGGTGGGAGTAGCTATACTAATATTGGACAAAATAGACTTTAAATGCAAAACTGTTTTAAGAGACAAAGATGGACACTATATATCAGTAAAAAGGGGCAATCTTTCAAGAAGAATGAACAATCATAAACATTTATGGACCTAATCAGGGTTCCTCAAAATACATGAGTCAGTCACTGGAAAAAATAAGTGGAGACATGAATGACTCTACAACTATAGTGGGGATTAAAATATACCATTAATACCTTTAGACTGAATATCCTGACAGAGAATCAATAAAGAAATAGAGACTCTGAGTAATACATTAGAGGATCTGGACCTAATAGATATATATAGAATGCTACACCCAAATACAGAGGGATATACATTCTTCTTGAGAGCATATGGAGCATACTCAAAGATAGCCCACATGCTAGGCCAAAGAAGAACTCCAAGTGAATTCAGAAAGTTTGAGATTTGACAAACTAATTTCTCTGACCACAGTGGAATGAAATTGGAAATCACTAAGGGCCAGAGTACCAGATTGGGCACAAAGATATAAATTAAACAACACACTTTTAGACAATCAGTGGGTCAAGGAAGAAATCTGAAAAGAAATAAGTAACTATCTTGAAACAAATGAAAATAACAATAGAACATATCAAAACATATGGGATGCAGCCAAAGCTGTATGGAGAGGGAAATTCATATCCATAAATGCATATATCAAAAAAGAAAAAAGAACTAAAATAAAAAACCTAACTACACAACTGAAGCAACTGGATAAACAACAACAAAATAGCCCCAAAGAAAGTAGAAAGAAGGAAATAACAATGATTAGAGCAGAACTAAATGAAATAGAAAATAAGAAATCACTAGAGAAAATGAAGGATAAAAAAACAAATGCTGGTTTTTCAAGGAAATCAATAAAATTCAGAAACCCACAGACAGACTAACAAAAAAAAGAGGGTGTAGTTTGTAAAAGAGAGCAGATGCAACTACACAATATAAGAATTGGGTAGGGGTTATCACAACAGACCCCACAGAAAAAAAGAGTATCATAAGAGGATACTTTGAAAAATTGTATGCCAACAGGAATGACAATTTAGAGGAAAGAAAAAATTCCTAGAAACTCACAAGCAGCCTACATGGAAGAAAGAAGAAACTGATGAACACAATAGGGCAATTACAAGTAAAGATATAGACTCAGGAATCAAAAACCTCCCAACATTGAAGAACCCAGTACCAGAAGGCTTCACAGGTGAATTCTAGCAAACATTCCTGAAAGAGCTAATAACAATTCTTCTTAAGCTCTTCCAAAAAATAGAAGAAGAAGGAACATTGCCTAATTCATTCTATGATGCCAACATTGCCCTAATACCAAAACCAAACAAGATGCCACAAAAAAGGAAAATTACAGGCCAATCACTCTAATGAATCTAGATGCTAAAATTCTCAACAAAATACTTGCTAATCACATTCAAGAACATATCAAATGAATTATACATCATGATGAACTGAGTTTCATCCCAGGGATGCAAGGATGATTCAACATAAGAAAATCAATCAATGTAATAAACCACATAAAGAGATTGAAAGAAAAAAATCACGTGTTCATTTTTATAGATGCAGAAATAGCATTTGACAAAATGCAGCACTCTTTCCTGATACAAATATTGCAAAAGATAGGAATAGAAGGAAACTTTCTAAACATGATAAAGCTTATATATGAAAAACCCAAGCTAACATCATCTTCAAAGGTGAAATCCTAAAAGCTTTCCCTCTAAGATTAGGAAAAAGACAAGGATGCCCACTGTCACCACTCCTATTTAACATTGTCTTAGAAGTACTTGCTTGGACACTGAGACAAGCAAAAGATATAAAAGGCATCCAAAATGGAAAGGAAAATATAAATTTTCACTAGTTTCAGAGATCACGATACTATATATAGAAAGCCATGAGAAATCTACAACAAATCATCTAGACCTTATAAGGGAGTTCAGTAAAGTCACAGGCTATTAGAGCAATGCTCAAAAATCAGTAGCATTTATGTACACCAATAGCGAGCAATCTGAGGAGGAAATCAAGAAAAAAATTCTTTTTACAAGAGTAACTAACAGAATCAAATACCTAGGAATAAATTTAACTAAAGATGTAAAGGACTTATATACAGAAAACTGTACAACACTGTTAAAGGAAATCTAAGAAGACTTAAATAAATGGAAGAATATTCCCTGATCATGGATAGGAATACCAAACATCATCAAGATGTCTATCCTACCCAAATTAATCTACAGATTAATGCATTCCCAATAAT
>JAQZBX010114633.1:0-10002 GCA_029593785.1 Cabassous unicinctus
AAAAAAAAGGAAAGAAAAAAAAAAACCTTCAATTTAAAAATCTGATCCATTGTGGTGTATTACAGTTTATCTTTAATGGCACAGTTACACTTAATACCTAAGTCAAATGGTTTGCATGTACAAATAATACTTTGGTTTCCTCACTGTATAAAATGGAAATATTTACCTTGGGAATATTTCTTACCCAAATAGAATGACCCAAATTAGAAAGTCCATTTTCACATCACATCACATCAGAAGGCACCATTCTTTTTTTTTTTTTTTTTTAAAAGATTGCAAGCTATACATATGTTGAAGTAGAAACAACTCTTGAGGGGTGTATATAAAAGTTATAAAAACAAGGTAAGAAAGAATGTACTGACTAATAAGTCTGGAGTCAAAATGAATAATTTGTTCTTTCTGAATTTCTTCATTTCTCAAATTCTAACATAAAAGGGAAGAAATGTGCAGAGATTAAAGATGGTGGGCAGGAGCTTGGCTGAAACTGAATTTGTTTTAGAAAGAAACCTGGTAAAGAACTAGGGTCAAGTAAGATATAAGAACAGCAAGGTTATAAAGGAATAAAATGAAGGACAAAAGAAAAAAAAATAGGGGAGAGAATGAGGAGAGAGAGAGAGGAAAAGTGTGAGAAAGGGGCCTCAGGAAAGCGGGCTGCAGCGCAGTGGCTCTCAGGCGTGGTTCCTGCGTCAGCAGCATCGGCTTCACCCGGGACCTCTGGCTGGAAATGCAAATTCTCAGGCTACTGCAGACCTACTGACTCAGCAACCCTGGGGGTGTAGCCCAGCAATTTAAGTTTGAGAACTACTAGTTCAGCGGAAGGGCAGTCCAGGATTCACTGATGAGTCAATCAAAATCAGATGACACCCTCAAACAACCAGCTCAACCTAAAAACTCAGACAAAACGTGACTTCAGAACTGGCATGCTACCCTCCTCCTCTAGGAAAGGCTATGTAAAGAGCACGTCAGGCACGTCAGGATGGGCCACTCACGCTTACCATTAAATGTCCTTCATAGTAAGTTCATACATAGCTCCACTAATTTAAATACTTTAGAATCTATGTTTCTAAAGGACAAAGCCTCTTAGAAAGAGTGCTTCATTTTTCTTTTAGTGACTGATTTATAGGTGGTTTTACTTGCTAGCTCTTAATCTTTCTATGAAAATATATTCCTAAAATAAGCTATCATTTGCTTATCTTACGACAAATTACTAAGATACCAGAGTCATTTAACATATTTAGAATCTAAATAATTTCCTCACTGTATAAAATGGAAATATTTACATTGGGAATACTTAGTCCATTTTCACATCGCATCACGTTTGAAAGTACATTCCATTTTTTTAAAAAACATTTACAAAAAGTTCTTGTATATGTAAAATATGACAAGAAAAGATGAATTTTTTCTTGAATTAGCTTTTAAGTATTTCTTTCAGCAGAGGACTACACCAAGAACTGTGATCAGACATACTAGCTTTGAGGACAAGATCTGAAGCTTGCTGCTGTAAACGTTCTCTGGCAGCTGCTAGCTCACTTTCCACTTCCTTGTGCTTGCTTAATAAAGCCATTTCTCCCTCCTTGGTATTGTCAAGCTGTTTCTGTAGAGCCTAAGAAAAACCAAATGCCATTATTAATATGCAAGAATGATGCTAAGCTAAATAATTCACTTAAATTATGAGATTGGCAAAATCATACTTGACCATACCTACCTACTTTTAAATCGATATGTACTGCTGATACTTATAACTTGGTAATTTCATAAGTCATATGACACAACCATGAGAGGTTATTCTACCTTTTCAAATCCATCCTAATGCTGGACAGGTATTAAAAATGTAGCCATGAGGCGAGCAGGTGTAGCTCAATGGTTGAGCGCCTGCTTTGCACATACAACATCCAGAGTTCAATCCCCGGTACCACAAAAAAACAAAAAAACAAAACAAAACAAAAACGTAGCTATGAGTTTTCTATACCAATAAAACATAACTTGCACAGACTTTTTGGTTCTTTTTCAGACTTCTGCCATACCCCTATTTAATTCAGATTTATAAGACAATCTTAATTTCTTGTTCACTGTCTTAATATCAATTGATGGGCAGACCATTATTAAAGAAGGGAAAGGAAAAAACACAATTAAAACCTAAGCCCAATATCCTAAATCACTTATGGGGAAAAATGAATATATTTCTTAAATAAAGTCCCCTCATAAACAATCAGCCAAATTTCTAACTTTACTTTTCTGGGCATTCAATATCTGAAATTCTAGCATGAATTAACAGCTACAGGGTAGTAAAAACTATCCCCTTCATTGATACTCACAAAAGGGAAAGTAGAAAAAGGCAAAATGGAAGTAAAAAAAAAGTTTAAAGTGGTCAGATGGGAAAGAAGCTGATCCTAAGCCAGCCAGACTGCTCTCTAGCTTACAAAATGAATATATTTAAAGGACAAAACTAGGGGTGGGGGTGGGCGCACAGGTGTTAAATGTCATATTCTTTACTTACCTGAACATTATTTTCTGCTGTAGCAAGAGCTACCTGCAGCTTTTGACATTTGTCATGAAGACTTCCAGCTTCATCCTGTACCATCTGCAACTCTATCTTTAATTTTCCTATGGTTTTCCGTAAAATTGCTTCTTGTCCCTGAAATTCTTTTCTAAGATCAGATTCCTTTTCTTTGCTAGCCTGCAGGCTTTCTGCTGTAAAAAGCTGTGACCTTTTCAAATTGTCAAGCTCATGTTCATAAAAGGACTGAGCTTTATTCAATTTGCCTTCATAATCCTCAATTAGCTTTTTCCGCTCAAGTCTCAGCTCTTCAAGTGTTTTGTTCAAGGCTTCCACCTCCATTCTGTGGAGTTCCTCTGCCTTCTCCTGCCCTTTATTTACCACGGCACTACGATCCTGCTGTGACTTCAACAGCTCTTGGATCTCCAGTCTGTGAGCAGTTCGCAATTCTTCCAGAGCCAATCGTTTGTCTTTTTCAAACTGTACTTGCAGTTGTCCAAAACTCCGTAACTTTTCCTCAAATTTCCGTCTAATCTCTTCCACCTCTCTAGACATGGTTACTATGCGTTGGACATGCTGGGCTTCTGCACAAAGTTGCATGTCTTCAACTCTGTGCTTGTAAGCTTCAAATTCTGTCAAAGCCTGCTGTTTCATTTTTACGTGATCTTCTAATGATGCTTCTAAAACTTGAATCTTTCTCTTAAGGTCTAACTCCTCTGTTACTTTGCTTTTATACTGCAAAATTTTTTCTCTTGTTTCAGCAAGAATTTGCTGGATTTCTTCTTCATGAGCATCTTTGAAGGCTTGAATTGCGGATTCATGCTCATCATTTTTAGTGTTCAAAGCATATATTACCTGGATGGTTTTAAAGAAGGAAGAAGAACTGAGTGAATCATATTCTAACAATTCGTTCATTTGGACTGATATTTTTATATGCACATAATACTGGCTCCGGTAACTTCATGCAATTATTTTTGTACTCATAGATCGATTTGCTTAGCAAAATTTTACCTTAGCACAATCTCAAAAATACTTGCATTAGAAAATTTTTAAACCATGACTTTAAAGCATTCAAAATTAAGAATGTTTTATCACAAATCAAACACTGAGGAGGAGAGGACAAAGGAGGCCACGAGCCTGAGTTTTCTCCCTGGGGCCCAGCCTAGCTGAACCAGGGCTTCCTAAGGATGGGAGATAAGCCTCATAGCAAGCCCCACATTGGCATCCTAGAGATAGGAGAGACTTGCATGGTGGGAAAATTGAGGCCCTAAGACTTCCCAAAGGCCTCTTTTGCCTGTTTAATGTCCTATATATTTTAATTTTTGAAATGTCTTTTACTAATTCCCATATGGCCTGTTTTTAAAACCAATCCTCTTCTTTCCCAAGTTCCTACTGATCATCTTACAAAATCCAATTAGTGCTCTTCTGCTCATGTATTAAATGCTGTCATTTTTAACTCATTGTCCAATTTTCCCTCTGCCTCCAAGCAAGCCCAATTCCTTCTAGAGCCAGTGTTCTACGCACAGGCCTTTATTTTAGTCCTCGGGTTTTAATGATTCCACTGAGACTGCCCAAACCCAACTTCAAATGGCAACACATTCCCTGTATAATAATGCTCCCACTCATATGTGTTCCTTGATGCACTCCACCACACACTGTGGTCAAACAGTACAACAGTCATGACTGCTACTAAAGGCTTAGAGATGTGCCCACTTTCTTTCTCCTGGAGTGAAAAGGAAGATGTGTTAGGGCAGTGAACATTATACAATCCAACAATCCAGAAGCTAAATATCAGTACCCTGGAGCACTGCTCATTTTAATGGGTTCCTACTATTATTGTAAGTACAGCTATTTCCAATAGAAAGGCCCATCGAATCCGCCACAACAAAGGAGAAACAAGTCTCTCAGTGAGAAGGTAATTTATTACAAGTGCACAAGCAGGAACTGGGGGAATCTTCCCCAAACCAGTTCAAAGTGAGAAGGGGGTCTAGGGTTTTTATAGAAGGAATAGGGGTTGAGGATCAAGTGATGTCTGCGTGATGCATTCCAGTCATGTGGATGATGACTCTGGAATTTTTTTACAGGGTCTCCTGAGGGGGATGTGGGCAAATTTCTTGTGAAAAACTCCTGTTTGATGTCCCACTCACAGCCTTTTATCCCAGAGAAGTTTCCAGGGCTTTAAGATGCTCCTGGCAATGGCTTTGCTGAGATGTTCTCTTATTCCTGACTTTCCTGGGCACAGAACTGGGATGACCTGGTTATTGTCCTTCTAGGAACTAAGAATAAACTACTAAGATTAGTTTACTAGAAAACCAGTTCAACTAGATCTGGGGAAGGTATTTGAATTTTTCAGAGCTGCTTAAGAAAAGAAATTTTTAATAAGCTCATTTTCCAGCTATCACTACTCTGGCTTTAGAAATGAATTCCAGCACCAGACTCCAAAAACTGCTAATCAGATGTAAAAGTGTTGCCATTTTTTGTAGAGAATTTGTTCATTTGGCCTGAGACAATGGAGGAAGAAAAACTGGCTCTCCAAATAACTCTGTTAATTCAGCTCCTGCGTGCTAAGTACAAGCTGCCACCCTGGAGGCCTGCAGCTGCACGTGCAGGAGGACCACACACCTGCAGGCTAGTCCGCTGCACGGAATTCTCGCTCTTCACGGGGCTTTGGCTCCCGGACTCAGTCCCCTGTCCATTTTTATTCACCTGATCTGCCCTGTTTTGTGAGATCAATCATAACAAATGTAAACAGAATTGAGAGATGGCAGGCACTCATCTTCTAGCCACATCTACCCCTTCTACTTCAAGGTCCACAAGGAAGAATATGTGCACAGACGGGAAATAAATACTTAGCCACAGTGTCTCTCTCTTTTAACCCTAATGCCAAATCCCAGTTTATGTCCCCAATGAGCTAACATTGATCCCATAGAAGAATCCTGTTATTTGGGCTAGGAGCAAGCTTAAAGGCAGCCTGTAACCCAGGAAAGTTGAGGTTTCCTTTTCCCTTCCCGCAGGGCCATACCTGCCGCACCTTGCCTATAGTGAGAAAAGACTGAAAAGGCGCAGTAAGGACAAACAGGCCAGGCAGCAAGAGAGATGCCCATTGGCCACGTGCCTAGAGCAGAACTGGTCTAGGCCACAGGCCTCAGGCCTTCCCAGGGCAGAGCAACACCCTCCTCTGCTTTATCTTACCACCTGTAAGATAATTCAGGGAAGGAATTCCCAAGAGCAAAACCTTTAGGACTTGGCTCCAAGAAATGATCTTAAAAATGACCAGTTCTCAGTAGACTGCAGTATGTTTGGGGAATAAATGGGGAGGAAAGTGACATATGAGCTTCCCTTTGTCAACAATTTATCCAAATACTCTCATTTCCCTTCAGTCTTTGAAGAGTCAGCTCAAGTGCTGCCTCCTTTAAGAAGGCTCCCAAGACCACCAGAATCCACGGGAATCTATCTTTTCTTTATATCTACCACATCTAGTTCATTACCACTCATTCCAGAAACTCAGTAAATGTTTGGTGAATTAAATTTGTGGATGGGGGAGCAGATGTGGCTCAAGCAGTTGAGCACCCACCTCCTACATGGGAGGTCCCGGGTTCGATTCCTGGTGCCTAAAGAAAAAACGAGCAAACAAGACGAGGGAGCCAACAAAGGGGAGCCGATGCGGCTCAGTGGTTGAGCACCGGCCTCCCGTATATGAGGTCCTGGTATCTCAAAAAAAAAAAGGGGGTGGGGGAAGGACTTACAAGGTTAGAAATATATGAAGGAATGTGAGGACGTTAGAGAGCTCAAAAAAAGAAGCTGAAGATATGAAACACACAAAACATGACGAATAAAAGAGGTAGGAATTAAAGCATTAAGTTAGAAAGAACAGGAGTTAAGCAAAGCAAACAACACATCTGACAAGTAATAGTTTCCCTAAACTATTCCCAAGAGGGAAGGTAGTAATAGTTTCCCTATTACTTGTCAGAGGTGAGAAGGCTCTCTTTCAACTTTATATTGTAATCCAGGGGTCAGCAAACTATAGCCTACAGGCCAAATCTGGCTGAGGCCAGTCTTTGTAAATAAAGTTTTCTTGGAGCACAGCTATGCACATTCATTTACCTATTGCCTATGGCTCTCTCTCCCATTCCTGCCCCCCCCCCAATGAGCAGAATTGAGTAGTAACGGAAAAGACCATATAAAGGACTCCTGTTCTAATCTATACAGAGATAAGCCACTTTATCAGCCAAAACGGACAGAAAAAAGATAGATCTGCATTTGCACTAGCTTTGTTTAAATAAATAACATAGACAGTATTTAGTACCATAAATTCAAATCTTTGGTACAAATCTTCCTTTCATTTTCTAGCTATGTGACTAACCTTAGGCAAATTACTTAATCTCTCTGTGCCTCAGTTTCCTTACTTGTAAAATGGGTTTAATAATAATAGAACCCACCACATAAGATTGATGTGAGAATTAAATGAGTTAATACATGTAAAGTGCTTGGAAGAGCCTGACACATATGTGTTGATATTTTCACCACTTCATCATAACATGATGAAATAAGACATAAGATATTATGTGTCCAAGTCACACGGTGGCAAGAAGTAGCAGAATTAGATCCAGAGTCTAGGCTTTCAGTTTCAGGCCTGGGCTTTTCCACTGCAACTAATACATTGAAAAAAAAACCAATTATGTGATTCTGAAAGGCTATTATTTAAAAGAAATACATAGTCATATTGATCACACATTGGTACCTCCCAGAAAAAGTTAAAACAAGTTTCTAAAAACGTAAAAAGGAAAAATAAAGGGATACCAAGCATAATAACAAATTAATTGTGCACTCATAAATGAACATTTGAAATACATGACTACTAAATTATATTATTTTTAAATGAGACTGTTTCATATTAATTTTCAAGTTCATCTTAATTGGATGTAGTATCCTTAACTGGATATAGTATCTCTTTCTATACAGTTACAAAAGTAGCCATTTAGTTATTATCTTTCTCTGATTCAACATTACTTCTTAGAACAATATAATATAAAAGCTCCCTCTGTTCTTTGAACACATAGAAGACATGACTTGAAGTAGCAGAAATGACTCTAACTGGATTTTGAACCTTAGGTAAAAATCACTTAATTTCTCCAAGCTTCAAGTTTCTCAAATTAAAAAAAAAAAAAAAATCAGATCAACTGAAAATTTTTAAATGCTGTTATATAAAGATTTCTTTGAAAAAATATAAAGAACTAAAAGATGATAAGCCTTCCTTATTAATTGTAGCATTTATCTCTGGAGAGAATATGACTAATTTTAAAAGAAACTTCAATAAGAATCATCCATAAAAATGGCTATTATTTTCCAAATAGGAAAAAAAAACTCTCTAAAGAATGTTTTCATAAACTAGGTATTAATATGCAGAGACATTTTCAGTTTTTCTGGAACTATGAACATTCATAAAATGGGATAATACAATCATTTCTGCAATTTCATGCAATTTTATAGCCCCATTTTATGCCAATAATTCATAATTTAACTACACATTCCTTGATGAATAAGTAGTAATTTTTTTTTTTTAAAGATTTATTTATTTGTTTATTCCCCCCTTGCTGCTTGTGCTTGCTGTGTCCATTCGCTGTGTGTCTTCTCCATGTCTGCTTATCTTCCCCTTGCTGTGAGGTCCCGCTGCATCAGGCCCTCGCGCCGCGCGGGCCAGCCTGCCCTCACAAGGAGGCCCTGGGAAGCGGGCCCGGGGCCTCACACATGGTAAACGAGGGCTCTACCGGTTGAGCCACACCCACTTCCTGTTGTGAGGGGCTTGCTGCATCAGCCCACTAGGCTGCGCGGGCCGGCCTGCCCTCACAAGGAGGCCCTGGGAAGTGAACCCGGGGCCTCCCATATGGTAAACGGGGGCTCTGTCAACTGAGCCACTCCCGCTTCCCAGTAATTTTTATTTTTTAGTGAATTTCCAGGTATTCTTAATCAACAAGAAAAATGAGAACAATTCTATAACCTAGTTTTTAAAATGCTAGGTATGTAAAAAATAAGTCATTTTTAAATAGTTCTCATTGTTGGCAATTTATAAATAGGTTCCCACTAAAATGTAACTAATTAGTAACAAAGTATATACACTGAAAAGTATGTGTTACATTAGCTTAAAATATTTTAATCGGACCTCAATTGCTGCATGTTATACCAACAGATTTAACACAATGCTAAGGTTGGAGACTAGTGAATAAATTATGGAACATTTATACGCATCCAATTAAAAAGAATATTTCATGATATAAGAAAAAGCTGTGAAAAGATGTTTAACATCATTAACCATTAGAGAAATGCAAATCAAAACCACAATTAGACACCACTTGTTTTCACCTCCCAGCTGCTAAAATAAATACCCTACAATGGGATGGCTTAAACAATGGGAATTTATTGGCTCACAGTTTTGAGGATAGGAAAAGTACAAAATTGAGGCTTTCAGAAAGGGATGCTTTCTTCCCAAGGATTGTGGCACTCTGGGGATGGCTGCCAGCAATCCTTTGTCCTTGGCTATTATGTCACATGAAAATGCACATGCCTATTGTCTTCTCCTCTGGGTTGCGCTGACTTCCAGCTTCTTCCTGTGCCATTCTCTACATAGGTCTGAATTTCATTATGCTTATAAAGAGCTCCAGTAATCCTGATTAAAGCCCAATCTGATTCAGTTGGCCACTCTGTAACTGAAAATATCATCTTCCAAATGGATTTATACCCACAGAATGGACAAGATCAGTAACATTTTTCTGAGGTACAGAATTCAATCTACCATACCACTTCACACCCACCAGGATGCCTATTATTTTTTTAATGGAAAATAAAATAATAAGTGCTGGTGAGGATGCTGAGAAATAGGAATTCTCATACATTTTTGGTGGGAATGTAAAACAGTGCAGCCACGGTGGAAAACATTTTGGTGTTTCTTCAGAAAGTTAAACATAGGACTACCATGACGCCACAACCTGACTTCCAGGCATATACTCAAAGGAACTGAAAGCAGAAACTTGAACAGATATTTGTACATCCATGTTCACAGCATCATTATTCACGATAGTCAAAAAGTGGAAGCAACCCAAATGTCCATCAAATGAACCGACAAACAAAACGTGATATATATGTAGAATGGAATATTATTCAGCCGTAAAATGAAAGACATTCTGATACATTGTACAACATGGATGAACTCTGAAGTCATCATGTTAGATGAAATGTCAGACACAAAAGGACATATATTGTATGACTCTACTCACATGAAATATCTAGAATATGCAAATTCAGAGAGACAGAAAGTAAGAGTGCAGTTTAGGGGTGGGGCAGGGAATGGGGACTTAAAGCAGTAAAGGATGCAGGGCCAATGTTTGGGGTGATGGAAAAGTTTTGGTATTAGAAGGTGGTGAGAGTAGCACAACATTGTGAATGTGATTAATCCCACTGAATTGGATGGTTGGGAGGGTTGAGATGTGAAACTTTATGTTGTATATATG
>JAQZBX010114635.1:0-10002 GCA_029593785.1 Cabassous unicinctus
GCTCAACCGCTGGAGCCACTATCTACTCCTGGGGTTGTCTTTTGAGGCTAGAGCTCTGGGAATGAGCAGGCCTCTTCTCTGGGGATCCTTTCTAGTCCCCCCTGACCCAGACTCTGCCACGTCAAACACAGACCTTCAGATAGTCAAGCCTTCAGACAGCTTTGCTGAGGGGAGCCTCGGGTGCAGTGGGTGGCACCGGGGCTCTGAAGCAGCTGCTGCATGAAGGGGGCCTAGAGCTGCTCTCAAGAGGACCCAGGTGCAAGGGAGACTGGAGTCGCAGGGACCTTAGAGAGGGTTGAGATTGTCTAGGGGAGGGGGGTACTCCCTGGCCCACACACAAGCATTGAGATTGCCTTCCTCTGGGTTTATTTACATTTTGAGAGCCAAGTCTGGTTACCCTCACTGCCGCCTTTTTCTGTTGCAGAGGGGCTGCTGAGTGAGGAAGAAGGGGTCGATCTCCGTGAGGAAGCGAGTGTAGCTGAGATAGCGATGTTCTCAGGACTGTCTGCTTCCGACAGCATATCCCGGAGCCCCCAGGAAGAGGAGGAGGAGGAGAGCGCTGGGGAGAACCGGCTGGAGGAGGAAGAGGCGCAGGCGCCCCGTCCCGTGCTTCCCTGGAGAAGGCACCTCTCCCTGGGGAGCCGGCACCGGGGCGACAAGCCTGCCCACCGCCGCTTCCGCAGGCTCCACCACCCCATGGCCGTGGACCTCGGGGAGCTCGACAGCCTGGTCGCCAGCATCATGGACGCGCCCACCATCTGCCCGGACTGCGGGGAGAGCTTCAGCCCCGGCACAGCCTTCCTGCAGCACCAGCGCATTCACCGTCTGGCCGAGGCCGCCGCCGTGGCAGGGCTGGAGCCCTTTGGCTTCGCGGGCGAGTGCGGCGCGGTGGTGGGGATGATGGGAGTGGGTGTGCCGGGGAGCTTCGGGCCGGGCCCCGCGTTGGCCCGGCCCCCGCGGGAGAAGCCCTTCCGCTGCGGCGAGTGCGGGAAGGGCTTCAGCCGCAACACATACCTGACCAACCACCTGCGCCTGCACACCGGCGAGCGGCCCAACCTGTGCGCCGACTGTGGCAAGAGCTTCAGCTGGCGCGCCGACCTGCTCAAACACCGGCGCCTGCACACGGGCGAGAAGCCCTACCCGTGCCCCGAATGCGGCGAGGCTTTCAGCCTCAGCTCACACCTGCTGAGCCACCGGCGAGCGCACGCGGCGGCCAGCGGCGCGGGGGCGGCGGCGCTGCGGCCCTTCGCCTGCGGGGAGTGCGGCAAGGGCTTCGTGCGCCGCTCGCACCTGGCCAACCACCAGCGCATCCACACGGGCGAGAAGCCACACGGCTGCGGCGAGTGTGGCAAGCGCTTCAGCTGGCGCTCGGACCTGGTGAAGCACCAGCGCGTGCACACGGGCGAGAAGCCCTACATGTGCTCCGAGTGCGGTGAGACCTTCAGCGTCAGCTCGCACCTCTTCACGCACAAGCGCACGCACTCGGGCGAGCGGCCCTACGTGTGCCGCGAGTGCGGCAAGGGCTTCGGCCGCAACTCGCATCTGGTGAACCACCTGCGCGTGCACACGGGCGAGAAACCCTTCCGCTGCGGCCAGTGCGAGAAGCGCTTTAGCGACTTCTCCACGCTCACGCAGCACCAGCGCACGCACACGGGCGAGAAGCCCTACACGTGTATCGAGTGCGGCAAGAGCTTCATCCAGAGCTCGCACCTGATCCGCCACCGCCGCATCCACACCGGCAACAAGCCGCACAAGTGCGCCGGCTGCGGCAAGGGCTTCCGCTACAAAACGCACCTCGCGCAGCATCAGAAGCTGCACCTGTGCTAGGGAGAGGTTGGCGGGAGGCACGCTGCCTCCGGGGAGCATGCGGGAGAGTAGGTGTCCTGGGGACAGACCCTATAGAAAGAAGTGGGGAATGCGGGGAGGGACAATCTGAGAGTGACTGGGGAGCGTTTGGGTGCTAGTGGGTTGTTAAGGGGAGGGGAGGGTAAGAGTTTTTCTTTCCAGGTGTTATATTTTGCCTGCCTCCTTCCCACCCAAGAAACGTCTGGGAGACGTGCTTGAGAGTGGTGGCTTCCTCCAAAACTGTAAGGAAGGGTGCAGAGCATGGTGCAGGCATTTTGAGGTCCTTGAGGAAGGGGAGTTAGGGCTGGGTGGGAACAGGATGTCAGGCAGTAGAGTGGGGTGGGCTCTGATGGCCTGTGGGAATCAGGAGAGAGGCTGTGGTTGGAATGAGGGCGATGGGGTAAGTGCTTCTACCCTGGTATTAAAGCCAGCGTTTGCCCTGTCCCCTCACATCAGCTCTAGTCCCAGGAGAATTAGGGGAACCTTGTCAATCCTGTGGGAGAGAATATTTTCTTTACTCTTCCCTTCCCTTCCTTTGAGCCACAGTTAGCTGCTATTTTGAGGCATCCAGGGGAAACTGGGGCAGAGAAACTAAACTATACATCCTCATTTCAAGGGAGCAACCTCTGGGGTTTAGAAATTCATTCCTAACTGGTTCTCAGGTGCCCTGGGAAATATAGGTCCTGCTCCTCGGTATTTGATACTTCCTTTAAAATACTCTCGCTTCATGCTAGGTCAAGGTGGTCCATATGAATGACCAGCCCCCTGCCCTTGGTGTCAAATGTGTGCCCAGCCCAGTTAGGTCACACTGGTGATCTTTGAAATACAGGGAAATGGAACCATCCCAGCCGTGTGTGACTTTCCGCTTCGCAGATCAGCTGGATGCTTTTTCCTAGGTGAACGTCAGACCACCAACAGTTGCTCCAGTGAACAGCCACAAAACTCAACTAGCCCAGACTTTTGCTGTCCTTGGGTAAGAAATCCAGGAAAGCAAAGTGTTCACAAATTGGAGGACAAGGCTCCTTTGTCTCATTTGCCTTTACTTTGTGACATCCCCTCCCCCACTTTAGTAATGGGAGAGAGACCTGAACTTCCAACCCTATCCATATTGATGTGGGACCTGGTCCGAGTAGGGATTTCTTTTACCTACATGTGGAGGCACAGTAGAAATCTCAAGGCTTTACCCAAGGAGGGAGTGGTCAGGGAGAGGCGTAACTGCAAAATTGCCAAATAGCACAAGTGATGAATGTTTTCTGGTGGTTCTATAAATGCCAAAATAGCATTTTGATACTTGCAAAGTGCTTTATGCTTTCTAATGATTGATTGGTTGTTTCTCACATCTTTGTGAGGTGGATCAGTATTATGACCCCAATCTTAGGTGTGCTTTAGCCAGTCCTGAAAAGAGGCCCGAGACAGCGTGAATTGGTGTGGTCTAACCTTTTGTGCTCTCCAGCTCAGCTGCTAGGAAGACTTAACCTGCCATGAATTTGTATAGCAAAGTAAGGACACTGAAAATTCTTAGGCTAAATGGAAAACTGAAGACTTATCTAGAAGGGCCAAAGACGTCCTTGTTGACAAAGCTGGTCTTTGTCTTCTAATTCGGGTGCCCTAGCTATGTTCCATTTCTAGTAGGAGACTATAGTTAGATGTCTGTTGTATAGCTTTCAGTTACCTATGCTGAAAATCCCTCCCCTAGGTTAGCCATTAGAAGTTAGGGTTGTGGAAAATGGTATTATTTTCTACACTAGCAATTGTTACCCTATACCTTTCATGGAAGCATTTTCACAAACTGTTGGACACACTTGAAGAAAAAAGGAAGAACTACAAGATTAATACCACTTGCAAAAGTTCCAGCAAAGTTTCTGAGGATGCTGATAATTTATACTTGATCAGTTGTATTCTAGCAAAGAAACACTTTGGGGACTGTCAGAAAGCATGTTTTTGACATTATGAAAACACTTTTTTTGTGAAATTCCTGAGAATTTTGAGTTTATATAATGCCTGTTAATCATGTTCTCTTAATCAGTTTATTGTTATTTACCAATGCAAACATATTTTCAAAATATGGATAGATTTGGAAGACACAGTTTCTTTATTTTTTTTTAGTGAAGGATAATACAGGCAAAGTAAGCATCCAGTATTTATTCTGACTCATGTAGTCCGAATACTGAGTCTATAATACCCATCTTAAAATAGCATAGCCAATTTGTAGGTAATCTTACTCCTTTTTTATTCCATGCACATCTACCTCTTCCAGCTGTTTTAAGTTCTCTCAAGTCTGTGCCTATGAAATCTCATCCAACTTTTGATGGTTCATGGGTTGATTATCCACTTTATGGGTTGTTGGCCTTCTGTTGCCCGTCTGTATTTTTGCACAGTCTCATCTGCATCAAATATGTTACATATCAGCTTTAGAGAAAGAGGTCAATGTAGAGAGGTGATCGAAGCTAATGTAAAATAATTTAGTGCAGTGGAAATCTTTGGATTTCATATACCTCTCTTATTCTTTCTGTCACATGGATAAGAGAGTCAGCTACTACTTCAGTAATCTCCTGTGAGCAAATCCCTTATAAGAAGAAAACAGTCCAACCACCAACACCCCCCTCTCATGGTACATTCAAAGTGTGATTCTATTTTTCTTAAAATTCTTCAGGGAACATATCTGCATTAAGTGAGGGTTAAATGCATTCAGGAGGTTCTTTTATCTAGTACTGGAAAAATAGAATTTCTTCAGCAAACCCTGTTATCTGTGGTTCACCCTTGAAAATGTTAATCTGTTTGGAAGACTTCTTCCACCAACTCATTAATGATTGTAGAGGCAAATGTGTTACTTGTTTCCTGGAGAGTTGGATCAAGTGCAGGCTTACTCTGCTGCCCCTCACTGAGCAAAACTCGAGCAGTTTCAATAGGTTAAATGGTTTGATCAAATCTTGAGCTTTGAGTTGGAAGAAGGTAAGACTTTAATGCCTTGAGCCATGTGGTCTCTTCAAGATCAAGAGGCTGTACATATGTGAAAAAGTACAAATTAAGAACCTGTGTTCATAGACAATCTGAACTGTGTTTCTGAAGTGTGTGTACATTCTGCTTCTTTGTAATATTATTTTACAACTCCTAAAATAGTGAATAATTTAAAGATCCTAAAATTAACAGGTTTTGTGTGAGTGTGTGCTTGCATACGTGAGAATTGCCCTATTTTCAGGTTGTTTTATTTAATGATTCCTTGGACAGCATTCTGATGTTCAGCAACCAATATGGAATATTTGTCATTAAATCCATATCAGTCTTTACCATGGTATGTTTTCTTCCTTGTCACCAATTGGATGTCACTCAGCTCAATCTATGGAAAGTTATGTTTTGCTAGAGTGGGTGTCAGCAAACTGCCAAATCCGGCCTGCCTCTTTTTGTAAATAAAATTGTATTGGAACACAGCCACACCCCTACAGCCATGTTTTTCATATTTTCTCTGGCTGCTTTTGCATTACAGTGGCAGAGTTGAATAGTAGTAACCAAGACTGCTTGTCCCATAGAGCTGAGAATATTTACTATCTGGACCTTTACAGAAGACTGTGTTAGACTTTTTTTTTTTTTTTTACGATTTATTTTATCTTTAAAATAAGGTCTGGGAATCAAACCTGGACCTCCTATATGGTAGACAGGAGCCCAATTGCTTGAGCCACATCCGCTTCCCTGCGTTAGACTTTTTAGGTGGACCCTAGATGAGCTTGGAATCAGCCGATGTCTAAATGGTCTGCCTATTCTAACCAGAAGTTCAGCACAAGTCTTCCACACCAGTGTGACTCTGAGATATTGGGAATATGTCAGTGTATACCATTAATATTGATTTCCAGAGATCTGAGCCTTCATTCCTTGTAAGAACCAATCTGGTGGAAGTTTAGGGGTAGGGCAGGGGGCAGTAGTTACGGAGAAGGGAGACAGTCTTAGGTCTGATCTCTGTAAAAAAAAAAAAAAATGTGTTCCAGACTCGCAAAACAAAGTATTTTCTTTCCCTAGTTTTCAGAAATGTAACTTAATGGCTGCTGATAATATTGAATGGAATTTTATCAGCTAGATTGGCCTTTTGCTCAAACTGGTTTTTAGCTAGTCTCTGCCCAACTTTATGGAAACAATGAAACCACAGTTCATAAGGAAGGGAGCCACAAGAAATAGAAAAGATGAAAAATGGCAAGGGCCTTATTTCCTTTTTTTTTTTTTTTTTTTTAACATTTTTTTTATTTTTAAAGAAGCTTCAAATTACATAAATGTTACATCAAAAATATAGGGGATTCCCATATACCCAGCCCCTCCCCTTCCCATACTTTGCACAACATCCTTCATTAGTGTGGTGCATTTGTTACAATTGAACACATATTGAAGCATTGCTACTAATCATGGTCTATAGTTTATAGTTTACACTCTGCCCTGCACAATTTTATAGATTATGACAAAATAAACAATGGCCTCTATCCATCATTGCAATGTCATGCAGGACAATTCCAATGTCCTGAAAATGCCTCCATGTTATACCTATTCCCTCTCCTTCCCCTCAGAACCTCTGGTGGCTACTGTCTATATCAATGATACAAGATCTTCCATTGCTTGAATAATCCTAAATCTATAATAGAATAACTTATTTCCTTTTAATGATGAAAACTCTCCCGTTTGAACGTTTTCAAGCCCTCTCCTGCCCTGCAGAGCTATCCCAATCCTATGGCTACAGTGTTCTCCAAGGCTGGCTATTGTGGCTTGAAGCACTGACTAGACTAGCCCCGGTCCCATTTGCTTCTCTTGGAAAAACAGTATTAAAGTAAGTATTGGTTCAGCGCCCTGTGGGAGTGCAGCAGTAAACATGGTCCTCAACTTGAAGGGATATCTGGTCTCAACTGACAATTAGAGCAGGCCTCTGCCCATGTTCCTAGAGAAACTGTATCCAGTAAACTTGGAATCCTCAGGGTTTGATTAGGCCAGAGGTTTCCTTAACCTTAACTGCACATTAGTGTCCCCAGAGATGGATTAATTGGTCTGGGGTCAAGCCTGAGGATCTAATTTTATAAAAGCTCCCCAGGTGATTTTAATGGGCAACCAGGGTTGAGAATTCGTAGGACGAGTTAGGCACATTTTTTTTTTCTTGGGGATTCTGGTATGCCTCAAATCCTCACCACTACTAAAGGGTCCAGAGGCAGACGGCACTTACCGGAGCAGGCAGCAGGCTTTGCTGCCTGTCTGCTCCTGTTGGGCCTACCTTCCGCACATGCCTTCCCAGCGTTCTGGCTGCAGAATAGCTAAGATAATAAGCAAGGGCCAGGAAAAGGACCTATCCTGTGCTCATGAGTTGAGGCTGCCATTGGCCTTTCTCCATCTTTGCTAATTGTAGCCTGCCTTCCTCTTCCAAACCTTCTTTCTGATCTTCATTCCCCCCAACCCAGCTTTCTTAACAAAGCAAAATTCCATACTTTAGGGAGCAGGTGTGGCTTAAGCAGTTGAGCACCCGCCTCCCACATGGGAGGTCCTGGGTGTGGTGTCTGGTGCCTTCTAAAGAAAAAGCAAACAGACAACGAGCGCAAACAATGAACAAAGACAACGAGCAAACAGATGAGGGAGCCATCTGGGGGTGGTGGTGGAAATTCCATGCTTTACTCCTTTTCTCAGCTGCCCTTGTAACTCACATTGTTCCCATACATTTTTGCCCCTGGAGGGAGAGAGGAGCTGCACAAACAGCTTAGTGTTTGGCTCTTGTGTTTTCCAGAGCCTCAAGTGCTTTGCAGATTATGATTCCCTGTATGTGCAAGGTCACCTCTGCTAACCCAAAACAAATTCCAATGGTTTTCAATTTCCATCTGCCCCAGTGGGCTGGATCCCCTGTTCACAACCCTCTGCATCCATCTGGTGACCTGCCTCATCCCAGCAGCAGGGAATGCTTAGCTTTGCTTGGCCTTTCCTCGAGCCGGCCTTGAACTGGAAACCAAGGGCAGTGGGCAGCCAGGTGTTTCAGATGCCCTGTTGCCCTGGGTTTAGGAAGGTTGAGAAGGCATCAGTGCATGAGTGCTCAAGCTGGCATAGCCACACATATATTTGGAGGGTTTTCATCCCAAGGGAAAGGACTGACAAGCTCCAGGCCTCTCCAGTTACTGGAGACCAGGGATTTTGTTGGAAGCTGTTTGATGCACATTTATTCCATGGAAGGTACTGCACTGTAGGTCCCTTCCCTAACCAGCTAGGGCTGGAGCGGTTTTTCTGCATGGGTGCTCCCATAATAGCCTGTGCATGTTACCTGTGTATGGCCAGTCTCCCCCACCTTCCAAGGCTGTGGCTTAGTAAGGACAGAGGCCTCAGGGCAGGTCTTTCCATAGATCTACTGAGTGAATAAGTGGTAAGCTTAAGAGTTTGATGCTGGTGGTAGAGGTATGGAAGAGAGAGAGAGAGGCTCACGTCTTCTAACCCTATGTAGGGGTGAAGATAAAGGCTGGTTTTTCCTCGCTGCCTGCCATCAAACCCTTGTGAATTATTTTGCAATCTGTAAGTTCGGTTTATGGGATTCAGCCCCTGCAAAAGCCCTACTTTATTTATCCCCCCCCACCCCCGTCGTCGTTTTGCGTTCGCTGTCTGCTCTCTGTGTCCATTTGCTGTGTGTTCTTCTGTGTCTGCTTGTCTTCTCTTTAGGCTGCACCAGAAACCGATCCTGGGAACTTCCAGAGTGTGAGAGAGATGCTCAATCTCTTGTGCTACCTCAGCTCCCTGGTCTGCTGCATCTCTTATTCTTATTGTCTCTCCTCTGTGTCTATTTTTGTTGCATCATCTTGCTGCACCAGCTCTCCCCTCGGGCCAGCTCTCCACGTGGGCCAGCTTACCTTCACCAGGAGGCCCCGGGAATCGAATCCTGGACCTCTTATATGGCAGACGGGAGCCCTATCGCTTGAGCCACATCCACTTCCCTGAGGAACTTCTTAATATCAAGTCTTCAAGAGTTATGTGTGGGCAAGATGGCACCTTCAGCAAAGGCTCAGGATCAAGTAGCAACAAGTCCAGATTCTCTGTTGAGGATTTGTGTGTCTTTAAGTCAGTATCACCTCCACCCCACTTTATCCACTGTTAGGCAGCATCGACTTTATCCGGCTTTGGTGGGTGGGAGAAAGAGACAGTGTTGGACCTTGGAGAAAGGGGAGGCAAGCAATGGGCTGGGATGTTTCATGTCAGGTTTCTTTACCGATAACAAATGTCTAAGTAAAACCAGAACTTTGGTAGACAAGGATCATCTTGAGGTTACATCTGAAGTAGCTCTGCTGCTCTCTGGGTTGAAGTTCAGAGATACAGTAGAAAGTATGGATGTGGCTTCAGAGCCCAAGGGTCACTAGACTGAGAGAAGCACTATTCCACGTCAGCTGAGGAAGTCTACTACAGGTAGACTTGACCTGGGCCTCTTCTGTCCAGTGGGACAATGCAGGCCTGAGGTGGGAGTTCATGGGGAGAAGAGGGGCGGGGCAGGATCAAACCAAGTAACAAACGTGAAGGTTCTTGGAGATTTAGAGGCTAAGCAAATGTTAGGAAGTAAAGTGGGCCCAGGGAGGTTTTGCTGGAGTGAAAGGGCTGCTGAGGGAGCTTCCTAAAGTCTTGTAGCTCCTAGGAGCCAAGAAGGAGAGAGGCAGTTGTTGTATGTGTGTGTAAACTGCATCTCCTGGGATTTTCAGCTCCTGGAGCAGGCAGATGAGGGGATGAGCCTTTACTTTCCCTGGGACAGAGGAAGGGAGGAAGGAGGAGCCAGTCCCACTGTCCCTCGGAGGGCGGGCTGAACCTGCCTCACGCTGCTCATGTGCTGTGCTCGGGGAGCATGGGTGGGGAGCTCTGGGTTCCAGTCTGGAGCAAGTCTGACTTATCTGGGACTCTGCTCTTCAGAAGGCACTGTCTCGAAGGGCTCTGCCCACTCTAATGTCCAGTGCTTCTCAGAGAGCTTAAAACCTACTTGGGAAACATCCATGGCTCAGTTCAAGAATGGTGTGAGACCTTATTTAAGAAAGCATTAGGGGAAGCGGGTGTGGCTCAGTGGATAGAGTCCCCGTTTACCATATGGGAGGCCCGGGTTCGCTTCCCGGCGCCTCCTTGTGAGAACAGGCCGGCTCCGCAAGACCTCATAGCAAGGGGGAGATAAGCAGACACAGAGAAGAC
>JAQZBX010114636.1:0-10001 GCA_029593785.1 Cabassous unicinctus
AAAAATGGTGTGCTCTAAGCCTATCCTCCAGCCACTTCCCTTCTATCTTCTTTTTCTATACCCATCATCTGCATAGCTAGGAATTTACATGAAATACTTAAGCTTTTAATTAAATACTTGTTTACTGACTAAGTAGCAAATATTGAGTCATAAAACATATAAAAAGACATTTTAAGACACTTATTTTTTTTCATTTACTTTATCAGGGTCATACAAAGAAAATGAATTTTTACAAAGTTGGAAAATATTTTACATTGGTGGACATGCCAGGTTATGGCTATAGAGCACCTGAAGATTTTGTTGACATGGTAGAGGCTTATCTAAAAGACCGAAGGAAGTAAGGAATAATTTTTCTTTCAATAGTTATACTTTTAACCCCAAAACACTTTTTCATCAATAGAGCATTCTACACATAATGAACACCTCAGTTTTATGAACTAACTTATTTTAGAAAGTCCAGTTTATTTTCCTCATAATATTCTGCAATATAATATTTACTTCAAAATATGTACTGCTTGCTTATGTAAACTTAATCTTAAATTCAAGTGTTTTCCTAAATTGAGACTATAAAATGTACTTCAGTAGAGTTTAATTTTTTTTAAAACCAAATTTATAGCTGGCTAATTTTGAAAATGAAAATTGTTAGCTAATGTAGTATATACTAGATTTAAATAAACTTCATTAAATTCTAATCATTCTTAAAATACTTCTAACCTCACATCCTCTTTAAATGTCTTTTCTTGTCTCTATAGATAGTCAGATAACAAGTTCTATTTCAAAAATTGCACAATATATAGAAAAACTAATGTTAAACTTGCAATGTGTGAAGAAGTATGTACAAGTACTTTGCTTATTGTAGCTTTGCAGGCTAATGTCGGTTTTCATAGAAACTAAGATGAAATGTTTACATAAGAAAATGCAAAATATGGGGCTGTCCCCTGCTTTCTGTTAGGGGTCTTTAAAGTACTTCTAAGAAAATTAAACCTGTTTATGATAACTTATGTTAATTGGATTCATGTCTTTTTCACCCACTAGAGTTTAAGCTTTTAGAGGAAGGGGCTCACTCATCTTTGTATCCAGTCCCAAGCAGAGTACCTTAAGTTCAATACATGTTTATTAAAATAAATTAATATTTAGTGAATTTAGTTTTCAAAAGTAAACAGCATTGAGACTTGTTGGACTGTTAGATGAACTTCCTGGTGAACTCAGTATTCATTTTGCCTAAAGGAATTTTTAAAATTTGAATTGAGAATTATTCAGAGGAAACTTTCTTAGTCTAGTGGGGGTAGAGGAGGAGGGGAGAAATGAAAGAGTTTATTTTACATTGTCATTAATCTTCATTTCTACATTCTTACAGTTTGATGAGAACATTTTTGTTAGTGGATAGTGTTGTTGGAATTCAAAGTACAGACAATATTGCCATAGAAATGTGTGAAGAATTTGCATTACCTTATGTGGTAAGTATTTCTTTTGAACCATGGTTGCAGTTAGAAGCACAAATTCTGCATGGGTATTTGTATGTATGTGCTTTTTAATGAATGAGCATGTGTTGCAAAAGATAAACAAGAGTGCCTTTTGGATAATCTTTTCATTTATCAGCTATTAATATTACAATAAGTTCTCTGGCACTTTTCTTCTTTTCCTGCTGTCACCTTTAAGTTTTTGAAATTATAGTCAAAGCAAAAGTACCCTTTCTAAGCTGTTCATTTAGTGTCCTTTAGTGTTCTTCTTTTTCTTTGTGAGTGTGTTTTAAGGCATAGACTTTTGTCTAAAACATGTCAGTAGTTCCTTAACAGCAGCTTGGCAAATAATATTTATCAGAATGCAAGGAAAACAAGTGCAATGGAGAAATTTGCTAAACCAATTTGGAATTTAAGAGCCATTCTAAAAACATTGCAGGTTCTAGCACACACAAGTAGAATTTTTTTATGTTCTTAAAGAAAACAAAATTCCTAGGAATATCTTACCAGTTGACCTAGAATAGAAAAATACAGACTCGTATTTGGTATCCCCAATAATTTTGCTTTGTGAGGCTTCCAGATAAAATAGCACTCTTAAGTTCCTTTCTAAAGAAAAGTGAAGAACCCAAAGACTATAATTTAGTTTCCAAAAAATGGCAGAAAATCACGAATATGTAACAATGGATTTAATGCAAATCAAATCATATTATCAGATGGCCAGTTTTTTGTATGGTATGAATTCTTGGGATTTGCAAAAGTCCTATGAAGCATTAGCATTAATTTAAAGGAGTCAACAGATTATTGAACATAGGTTACACAGTAGAAATACCAAAATATTGCAAAATTGATTTTATTAAGTGATAGTAGTATTCCTGATTTGGTATTGTAGGTACCAGTTTATGAAATCATAATTTCTAAATTTTAACTAAAAGAAAATATTACTTTCTTTCTTGGAAAGAGTTTGGGGTAGAAGAATTATATATCATTTTAAATATCAGCATATTTGCCTTCATGAGGAAAGACTCCTATTTGGGAGGATTCACAGATCATTAGGAAACATACACTGTCTGCTCCTCCTCACTTCTTCCATTAGCATTTTTTTATGACTGAAAAGGATTAGTGATTGGTCAGGAAATTAAATTTTACAGACATTCTTTCATTTCCCAGAAAAAATAGTTCAAGGTTTTATTTTTTAATTGATTTTGTAATCTTCTATGCCTTGACCATCCTTCAGTATGTAATTGTGTTTGGACAAGAAAAATTTAAGACTTGGAATATAACTAGAATGGATACAATCTACAAAAACCCAAATTCTGATTTTTTTCCACTAGTGATTATATATAAGGTTGAACCATTGTGTAGGTTGAAAATGATCACAGGTTAGCGATTTTTTATAGATCAACATAATAATACTCATTTATATATCTTAGACCACAAGGTATATAGTGATTGTAAGAAACATATGGCTTAAGAGAATTGCAAATATGACTCCAAGGTCCTTTTCACCTCATCTTAAAACCAAGATATTATGGCCCTGTGTAGTTAAAGCATTGTCAAATAGCAAAGACATAATATATACTTTATGTGTTGCATAGATTAACTCATTTAATCTTCAAGAGCAACTCCTTTAGGAGGGTATTGTTTTTATTTTATATATGGGAAAACTGAGGCACAGAGCTTAAGAAACTTGCATGGACCCCCTATTTGAAACTAAAAATTGGCACTAGAAAAACTGTAGTAGCTAAAATGTGTAAAACTATATACGAAGAAATATTTTGTTTCCCAGTGCTTAAAAACAATATTTTCTTATAGATGGTATTAACAAAAATTGACAAATCTTCCAAGGGACATCTTTTAAAACAAGTGCTACAGATCCAGAAATTTGTTGACACTCAAACGCAAGGATGTTTTCCTCAATTGTTTCCTGTAAGGTAAGAGTTGAATTCTTTCTATAACTTTTTTTCTTTTTTTTTTTTTTTTAATTTATTTATTTATTTATCCCCCCCTTGCTGCTTGTGTTTGCTGTGTCCATTTGCTGTGTTTTTTCTGTGTCTGCTTATCTCCCCCTTGCTGTGAGGTCTTGCTGCATCAGCCCACCGCGCTGCATGGGCCGGCCTGCCCTCACAAGGAGGCCCCGGGAAGCGAACCCGGGGCCTCCCATATGGTAAATGGGAGCTCTATCGATTGAGCCACACCCGCTTCCCTTTCTATAACTTTATGTAATAAGAACCTTTAGTATTAAATCAGTTTCTTAAATTGAAGTATCACTTAAAATTAGAGGAATTTGGAAGCCTACATGCCTAATCATGATTTGTTGGTACAATCCATTAGCACTGTTATTTTTCCCTTCCCTCTATTCTTTCTTCCTTCTGCTGATTCTTGTTGGATCTTCCCTATGAGCATTTTATTCACTTTCTGCCTCAGCCTAGCTCAAACCTAGATCTTTTTTACCTTTTAAAATCAGGTGAACAATAGCCACAATAAAAATGCTATCATCCTTTCTCAGTTCCAAAGAAAAACAACATATCCTTATGGTAGAAAACTGATAGAGGCTGTAAGGGAGAAAATTTTTCCTTTAAAAGGGACATATATAAAGTAAAAATGCTTCATATAAGTTAGATTTAGCATTGGTAGCAGAGAGAATAGTTATTTCCTGAGCTGGTAACTTTTAACATATGATGTGGCTTAATGATGAAGCATGGGCCTTTACTTTTATTGTATACCTTGGGTACAGTAAGTAACTTGTTCTTTGTGGAGGACACTAGCTAGTTGCTATGAGAAAATAATGAATCCAAGTAGCTCTTGGTTGTATATGAAACTCCCCTAGCAGTCATTTTAGGTTCTCCCAGTCTAGATCAGATTTAAGTTGTTTGGAATTATAAACATGCCTGTCAAAATCCCTCTTCATTCATTCCCACAAAGTATTATTCTCTCTTGATTCACATGCATATATTTATCATATTCATTTAACTGTGTCCCTTATGTACAATGGAAACTCCCAGGAGCAGTAATAAAATTCTAATTCTTCTTAGAGCCCTGAGCATCATCATATAAAATCAGCTATTCTTTTAATATTCAATAAGAAGGAAGTGAGAATTCTGCTTAAAAAAGCAACATAGACAAAGTATGGACAAATCTTGGGTTAACAGGAACATTTGTTGGAAAAAAAAAAAAGGGAAGTTTTAGTTGACTATAAGCTGAGTTTGTATTTACAGTGTGATGTGGCTTGGGAAAAATTGCCAATGTTTTCTTGGGCTACACTAATAGAATTATGGTGTTCAATACAAGGTAATGATCAATCAGTAGTCCCTCAGTGCTGTTGGGGTATGTTCCACTAGACCAGTCAAGGCAGCATTAAGAACTATTAGCACTATCTGAAAACAGATGAACCTAGAAGAGGTTATGTCACTAGATAATTCAAAACACTTAATTGATCCTTTCAGGAAATAATGCCTATTTCACAATAAAGGTTACAAGTTGGAGACGCTAAGTAAGTTGTAGCAATGCATTTGCTAAAATAGAAAGAGCCTTAGAGTCAGACACCCTGGAGTTGCATGGTTCTTCTGCTTCCTGGCTACCAATTTTAAAGCATCTTATTTATTTAATTTTCTGAGTCTGTTTTCTCATTGAAAAAAATGTGATTATTAAAAGTATTAAACAAAATATATTGTGACTGATGTACACATTGTAGGTACATAGTAAATGTTAGTTTCCTTCCTTTCCAGAGGTCAGGGTGTCAGTAAATGCCTGGGGCCAGCAACCTCGATTATGAGATTTCCAGTACTTTCTAGAAACATTCTTATTGTATGCCAGCAGTCTCTGCTGCATGACCACAGAATCAGTACTGCTGCCACACTCACCAGAGGTGACCAAGGTACTACAGAAAGCTGTACTGCACTTAAAACATAAGAATTGAGACATGGGAGCCCACTGGCTTTCAAGAACTTTAATATTCACTGTCTCACAGTGACTGTTAACAGCAGGAAGTTGGCAGGCTGTACCCTGTAGTTCTCAAAACCCAATTCAAAAAGTAGAGTTCTAAATCCTTGATTTACCAGCATGAGCAAGCTCCATTTCTTCCCTCCTGAAAAGTCTGGTCTATTCACAAAATGGTTATTATAAAAGTCAGGTTTTATTTCCTTCTCTTCCTAAGTGTTCTTGGAGGGCAAAAGGTGGAAGGGTGGTATAGAGATATAGTCTGGTGAGGTTTGGCCTTTAAACCTGTAGAAGAAGGCAAGTGCTAACCTTCATGCCTTAACTCTGCCCCAGCAGAGTAGAGAGAGTACAAATAGTGAAAGGCCCCCCCAAGATTGGTGCTAAAATCAGTGTATTAGCATTTTTATAAATGGTATGGAAGAAATATATAAGTGGGCACAGTATGTATGTTTCTGTAGTTTTCTATGTAGTAAAATTCCAAGCAGATAAGAACTGAAAAAGAACATAGGAAATTATGAATTAACAGAAATGTAGCAAATGAGATCAAGGCACTATATTCAGTGGGCAGACTATCAAACTTTATCTCTACTTTAAACTGTGTATACATGACTTCATTCATCCAAGAAATTGCGGGCTGTTTTCAAGCAGCTTGCTTTGGTCAAAAAGTCTAACATGCTGCACTTTATCAAAAATGGAATTAGTAATAGAGCAGAAAATATTTTACCTGTATATAAAACCATAGTGTATTCATGCCTGAGAAACCATGTGGTCAATGTCCATGCCAATGTATGGATGGAAGGATGGGTGGATATAGTCAGAGATAAATAATAGATACACAAATGGTGATGGTGATTTTAAAAAAATGAAAAAGATCTAAATTATCAAGGCAATTGAATTTTTATCACAGAAGGAACAAACTAAAGAGATCAAGACATTTCTCTTAGGAGATAGCAAAGTAGAAAGCATGGGAAAATATTTAGAATTCATGAAGGAAATGGATCAGATGATGTGGATCATCAGATTTTAGAATGTTGGAAGCAGAGGCTAGGGAAGAGGAAAAGTAAGAAATATTAAAGGACATTCTGCTTATACACAAAACTCACAAGATTCTGTAAGAAAAAAATTTTTTAAGTTGAGATGAATTTGAATCTGTTACTACCTCTGAGGTAAGGGTGAAAATGACTTTTCTTTTCTTTTACAGTGCTGTGACCTATTCTGGAATCCATTTGTTGAGATGTTTTCTGGCAAATATAACAGGAAATCTTAAGATCAATGGCTGAAGATTCAAAATTTCCATGTTGGCTGGAGTTAAACACCTAAAAGAATTTCAACATTGTTTTAAATGTTGTGGGTCTGAAACTTGCAAGAGGATTTCTTCCATTTTAAAAACTGTATCTTCCCAAACCAAGAATGAATTTGTGCCTGGGAAAAATAATTTATAAATTGGATTATGCTGTTCATTAAAACAGATCCTAGCTGCTTTTCCTATTTTAACAAGCAAAAGCATACAGAAATCCATCAAGTAAAAAACGTATTACTACTGTGTAGAGAAGCATTTGCCATGTTATTTATTGGGGTTTTTGTCTTTTAAAGAAAATGTCTATTATGTACACTTTTAAATATTAAAAGGGACTTAGGTAAATGAGACTGCTTTTCAGTTAAGCATTGATAGGTAGGTTGACTAGTGGTCCTATGTATATATATAATTTATCTTGTTTCTTGAGTTTTTGTTTGACTATATAAAAAACATTTTTGCTAAAACTTAAATTTTAGTCATTTCTTGCTGGGTTCATTTACCTTCATAGGTTTAGAAGACCAGAAGTCAAGTTCCAGTTCTAAAACTTATATGTTGGAACAGAGTACTTGATTTCTCTGAGCCTTATTTGTAACTGTAACCTCATTAGTTATGAAGATTAAGATGGTATTACATGGGGTAATAATATATGAAAAGGACATCTGCCAATTTGTAAAGTGAAACCAACTAGTGAATACAGCAGAATTCATAGGTAGATTTATCACAGAAAACATCCTGTCAGGGGGAAGTAACTTTTTCTCAAGTGAAAAGAAAAAAAAAACACTAGCTTTAAGTGTGAAAAGTGATTTGCTAAAGGCAAGAAAAAAGTTGGTGGGACAGTTTAGAACTAGCACATTCAAATTCAGAATGGAAAGATAAAGCTTTATTTTGAATTAAAGTTAATGGACAAGTTTTTATGAAGATGCCACTGATCTATTCAGAAATGGCTTAGCTTTTCAAAGTGAATATTAAAAGATTAGAGCCATAGCACTGGATAAAATATTTATTAAAGCGATTAAACAACTATGTGGCTCTTTGAAAGAACTCAGTTCTGAAGATATTTTCATGTTTGTTTTATAGTTGATAGAGCTGGTCTGTTTTATTCTAACTGGCAGTGTTTTAAGCAGAAAAGACGTTTTTATTTGGACAGTCACGAAATAAAATACATGGAGATGAGAATTATTTTTTAAATCATCTTTCTGCATGCCAGTGTTACTTATTGCTTGCCTTGGCCTTGGTTCCCCTAAAAGCAGAGCCTGAGAAAAAGCTTGCATGCAGATAGTTGATTTGGGAAATGATCCCAGGGAACAAGAGTGACAGGACAAGTGAAATGGAAAGAAGGAAAGCCAATCAAGGACACACTGAGTTGGCCACCACTGAAGACCACTAGTGCTTGATCTTGAGGGACTTCCTGAGAAGCCTTATGAAATGTGCCTCTGAAGTGTCTCCAGTGGGGGAAAAGGGAGAAAGTTTGCTCCACTACATTTTGAGGTTGCACAAGTCCAAGTACCAAGCAGTTCTTGCAACTTGTTAGAAGCTGGTTGGGGTGGGAAGAGTAGTGAGAGATCCCTGAAGCAAGAGAAAAGGTGCTGTCCCATCTAACTCAGAACTGGTTGCCACAGCAGTGGCTCAAATAAAAAGGCCAGGACCCCACCCCAATCAGATGGCAGAGTGGGATGCTTCAGGGCTCTGTCCCCTTTGTAACCCCAGAAGCTTTGAACTGGCAGAAACATCTTTCTAAAAGTTCCGAAAAACAGTTAAAGGATTGCAATAACAGGGCGAGCACTAAATAAAGGAAAAAGCCATTTAGAAGTAGTATCAACAAGAGGCCGAATCAAGAAAAAGGCCTCTTGGTGACCTGGCTGGTCCAGCATGGAGTTGGCCCTTTCTCCCAGTGTGGAGCCTTAGTCCTGGTTCCTGAGGGAGCAGAGTAACCCTTGCGCACATTCTGAAAGCATGGATGTCTGGCCCAATCAGACTGGTGGTGGCCTGAGGAACTCGCTGTCCCAGAACTTGCCCTGTATGTAGAAGGCAATTCATGGAGCTCTCCTACAGAATGCTGTGGGAGAGCAGTCAAGTTGTGTTTCAGGGATTGCTGGCTATAGGACATACAATGCAGTGTTTCCTAGGGAAGAGGGGGCATTCATGTCTGTGTAAATGGGGGGAATCGTAGGGCCACATGTGCAGCACTGATAGGATCAGAAAGGCCCCTATGCCTTATAGCTTGTGCTATTCTCCAAACTCCTTATATGGGTAGCATTGACAGGTTAATATTCAAAGACTGGGAAAGCTCTCATTAAGACTAGATAAAAGCTTAAGGACAGATGCCTCAGGGTCTAAATTCCAGCCATAACACATGAAAATATCTAAATAACCAGGTTTCAACAAAAGATTACAAAACATAAAGAAACAGGAAGTGATGGGCCAGGCAAAGAAGACTCAAGCATTAGAAATCACCAATGAGGAGGATCAGGCTAGAGACATTCCAGGCATAGGCCTTTAAAAAAGAGGTCCTAAGTATGCACAAAGATAAAGGAAAACACAAAGAATTAAGGAAATCAGGAAAACAATAGATGAACACACAGGAAATATCAATAGAGAGATGGAAATTATGAAAAGGAACCAGAGCTGAAAAACCACAGTAACAGAAATTAAAATACCTAGAGGAGTTCAACAGCAGATTGGAACTGGCAAAAGAAACAGTGAATTTAAAGATAAGACAATTGAAATCATCCAGTCTGAGGAGCAAAAAGAGGAAAGAATGAAGAAACGAACAGAGCCTGAGGAAACTGTGGACACCATCAAGTGTACAAATATATGCATTGTGCAAGTCCCAGAAGGAGAAGAAAAGAGAAAGAGGCAGACTATTCAAAGAAACAATGGCCGAAAACCTAAATTTAACAAAAGACATGGATATAAGCATCCAAGATGCTCAATGAACTCCAGGATAAACCCAATTAGACCCACACCACACCATGTTATAATCAAACTTGAATGCCAAAGATAGAATTCTGAAAGCCGGAAGAGAGAAGCAACCTGTCATCTTCAAGGGAGCCTCAGAGGATTAAGTGTTGGTTTCTCATTGGAAACCACAGAGGCAAGAAGGCAGTGGGAAGACATTTAAAGTGCTGAAAGCAAAAAATTGCCAGCCAAGAATTCTTTACCTGGCAAAACTTTAAAATCTAAGAGAGTAATTAAAACATTCCCAGATAAAAGCTGAAGGGCTCTGTCACCATTAGACTGGCCCTATAAGGAATGCTAAAAGGAGTTCTACAGATTGAAAGCAAAGGACACTAGACAACTGACTAAAG
>JAQZBX010114637.1:0-10001 GCA_029593785.1 Cabassous unicinctus
TGTGTGTGTGTGTGTATTTTTAAAGGTGCTAAGATTACCTAAATATTACTCAGAAATTACAGGGATTCCCATGTTCCCCACCTCCCACACCTCCAACAACATCCCACACCACCATCCTTCATCAGAGTGGCACAACACCCACAATGGATATACACATCCTGGGGCCTTGCCACTGAGCATGGACCACAGTTCACATCATAGACCACACTCTCTCCCACACGGTTCTGCATGGTATATGCTGATGGAAAATGGCCTACATCCGTCGCCGCAACCTCCACTCAGGACAACACCCAAGTCCCAAAAAAAGCCCCTGTATTTCAACTCCTCTCCCTGCCCCAAAGACGTCCAATGGTCACCGGCTCCACCTCACTGTTACAATTTCTTCCATTGCTTGAATTACAATATGTCTACAACAGAACACCACCAAGTCCACTCTAGTCCACAGCTCCTCCCCCATACCATGGTTTACGGTTATTTAGGTTTACCTTGCTTGGACTTCATTGAATATCTTGGAGGTTTATATTCATGATTTATTTAAATTTGAGAAATTTTCAGCCATTATTGCTTTGACTATTCTTCTTGCCCTTTTCTCTCTTTCTACTCCTACCAGAACTCCCACAATGTGTATACTTAATGGTGACTCACAGGTTCATTTTGCTATGCTACTTTTCATTCTTTCTCCTTTCTGTTCGTCAGACTGGATGATTTCTATTGTCTTATTGTTCATTCTTACTTTTGTCTGCCCAATCCAATGTGCTGTTGAATCACTCCAGGGGATTTTTAATTCCTGTTAATATGGACTTCAGCTCTGTTTGTTTCATTTTCATAATTCCAATCCCTCTATTGATATTCCCTTTGTGTTCATCCATTGTTCTCCTGATTTCCTTTACTTTTTCATTTTTTAAGTTACTGGGGTTGGCGATTGAATCTGGGACCTTCTTTGTGGGGATCCTGTTCTCAACCACTGAGCCACATTGGCTCTCCCTGTTTTACTTTTAATCCATGTTTTCATTTAGCTCTTTGAGCTTGCTTAGGACAATTTAAAAATAAGCTATTGTGCTCTATATTTCAGGTTTATTACTATTCATGGATGGTTTCTATTGCTTTCATTTCCTCCTTTGCCTGAGCTAATGGTTCTTGTTTTGTTGTATGCTTGTATTTTTATCAAGAAACCTGGATTTTTAATATTTTAATGTGATATCACTGAAATTTAGGCTCTGAGGCATCTGTTCTATAAGCTTGTATTCAGCCAATGATAGCATGGAGATTTCTATGAGTTCTAGGAGCTAAAAAAAGAAAAAAGGAAAACAACTTTTCCAGGTTTTGCAGATTGTCCTGTGGAATGACTATCTTGCAGAGCTTATTCATGAAATTTGATAATAGCTTGAGACCAAAGAAGAGGAGCAGAGTGACCCTGATCCTTGCCATGGGCATGAATGATTTTCCCTAGGATTTCCTCCATTTAAATGGATGAAAATGTCACCTCTTCCCTAGGAAACAGTCTCCTCATTGTCCTGGATACTATACTGTATGTTCTAGAGTCAATATTCCCTTGAACTAGTCAACCAAGGCTTGATTGATGATCCTTAGCTTTCAGATGGAGAGCTCTGTGAACTGTCTTTTAACAACATGGCAATTTCTTGGATGGTAAGCCTGAGGGTGTCCTTTACTAGTCCCTAAGACTACCATAAGAAAGAATGGACCAGACATCCCAGCTCTCAGTATGTGAACTGGGGTTGCTCTGCTCCCTCCAGAACTAAACCAGGAAACCACACTAGGAGTGTAGGCAGGTACCCTACAAAGCTGTTGCAAGATGGAAAAGAGCCAGCTATGACACGATGAGATCATACTGCTTTTAAATTGTCTTTTTCATAATTCAATGTGTGCCCTACTACAGCAATTTGTTATCTGTTTTCTGGAACTTTGATGAAGATATTTCTGCCAATTCTTGCTGGTTGTTCAAAGCATCTGTTGGGTTATGTGGCCCTGAAGCACCTCATTCAGGCATCTTGATTAGTGTGGTGGGTAAAGGATTTTTTAATACTAGACACTCAAGACATTTAAATGACTAGGAGAAATTTCCACAGTTTGGAGATAAACATGTCCAAATTAAAACATGTATCAATTATATTTTGCTGTGTAGCAAATTGTTCCAACATGTGTAGATTTAGAACAAAAGTAATTTACCGCACTCATGTTTCCTCTTGTTACTGGATTTTGTCTAGGTTCTTGACTATGCTGTAGAAATGAATTTCAAGAGCATGCAACATTGATTAGGCCAATAATTTATCAAGGTAGTGAGAGAAGAGAAATGGGAGAAAATAACAGATCATAGGTCCCAGGTACAGAGGAAGGGGCTGAAGTGTGATAAGGGGACCAATTTACAGACTACACATTCCCATTATAAATTATAAATACCCAGGTTTTACATGCATGTTGATCCATGCAGGGTGAGCATGGCAAAAGCAGGGCACACAAGGTGAGAGGGGAGGTTCAGCCTTTGCACTTATTTTTTAACCACTATATATTCCATCTCATTGTTAATGGCATGTGAGGAGTTCTAGTTGTTTGCTGTTTTGATTGATTATACCACCCATCAATTCCCTGGAAGTGTCCAAAGATTAGGTCCCTGGAGAATATCCAGGGCTTCTCCTGGCTTCCAGAGGACATCTCATTACAGATGGCAGAAATCTCATGAGGGTCTTCTTGATGCCATCTTGTTATAGATTTATACATGGACTTCTTGCCAGGATCCAGATCCATCTATTGTTTCCCTATTTTACTAGTCTGCTTCATTCCCCCCTCAGAGAGTTTACACATTTATTCTTAAAGGAGTGCTGAAGGGAGATGGTCATTCTTCAGTAATTACTTCCCACAGGTTAGGGGCAGTAGGCCCTACCAGACAAGGTGTAAAAAATCTCTGGCTATTCTATCTCAGTTAAAGGAAGATGGATCTGGCATCCTGATTGAAGCTGGATGAAGTCCCTATATGGCTAACAAGATGTTGATTCTTGAAGATATATACTTTATTAGAATTTTGAGGATGTATGGTCCCATAATTTAGAAAATACCAGGTGCCTGCAAAGGCTGCCTCTTCCTAAAGTTGGAGGGAAGCAGTATTTTTCTTTCAGTTATTTTATGCTGTTGGTTAACTCTAGAGAAAAGAACCATTGCCTTTTTTAGTTAAGCCACAGGAGATAAAAACAGACAAGACTTTTTAAGGGATGTCTAGTTTGCTCTCCCCCTAGCAACATGTGTTTGGGCTAGATTTTGAGAGAACAGCTGGCTTTGACAGAGACACTACTTAGCTTTGTTTCTTGAAGAGGGTTTTCAGGCTGTCAAATGACTGGTACTCATGCATTCTGTCAGATGCTTCTGGTGAGCTGGAACTTTCCTGGGCTTTACTCGGGATTAGTGCACCAGGCTGGAAATTCCTTTAATTTTAATAGCTGTGAAAATGATGGTAACTATAGAGTAAATTTCCTTCTATTTTGACTCTAATATATAGAGAGACTTGCTTTCTTGCCAAGTTTTAATCAGAATCTGGTTTACAGGTCCTGGGTGAGGAAAGGTTGCTCATAGATCATCTCAAATGGGCTAAGCTGAAGTAGGTCATAACCACATCATTTGCAATTTCACTTCTGGTGGGAAATTCTTAGCCCTGGCAGGATGGCATGTGGGTTTGCCAGTCTCTCCCAGAGTATGAGTGGGACAGGTTCTGGAAGAAGGGTTAAGAGGGATACCCAGGTTAAGCACTTTCATTAATTACTTAGAAAATGAAGTTTACCAGGATTTTTAACATGTTCCCTGTCCCTCTGCATATGATCTAGAATAGAGGCTTGCCTTGGCAATACTGTGGTGATGTAGACCAGCAGTAGTCAGAATTTAAGACACTCCTAAGGGCACCATGCCCATTATTCTAGAAAGAATGAAGAAGCACTTTTTAGTCGACTGATCTGGCATTACAGAGTCAAAGTCTGACTAAAACACTTACCACTCCAAGTAATTTGGAGTTGATGCTCTGATCTCAGTGACCTCTGAATTTAATCCAGATCCTTGCTGATGGGATTTCCCGTGAGTGACTTAGGTCTTTGTGGATGTCTGAAAACTCTAAACTCCAGACCAAAGTGCCCAAGATGGATTGATGGGCAACCAGAGCATTTGCCCAAATGAAAAGCACCTGAGACAAGTCTTAGAGGACATTTTACTCCCCTCTGAATGGAAGGACCCAAGAAATGGGGCCCATTCAGTGTTTTCTGCTCTGGTTCTCAGCATCCCTGCATTTCAGGGTCTGAGACTGACTGCACTATTACCCAAAAGGAAGCTCCTGAGATAAATCTCAGGGAACGTTTAGCTGCTCTCTGTGTCAAAGTGCCCAAGGCTTGTTAGGTCTTGGGGGGCATTCAGAGTTACTTCTCTGTTTCCCACCACACCAGGAATCACAGACACCCTGCCTCTGGGCCTTTCCCAGGCTGTTCTGGACTTCGGAGATAGACTGAATAGATCAAATGTGTTCCAAGATGTATATTGCGCCTTCTTGGAGAAGGGGCAAAAATCTTCTTCCTATTCTTATAGAGGTCTTAAAAAGCAGTCCTAGGAACTGGGAGTTTCTCATTTAGAACAGCCATCAAAAGGCAATTAAGTGATTAGAGATCAATTGTTATAGCTAATAGGACTTGGGTCTCTGAAGCAATAACTTCCTCTCTAGCAAATGCATTTTCAGTTTTTCAATTTTTAAGACATTGCAAAGCATTTTTATCACAAACCTGTAAGGAGAAATTCAATAGTAAGAAGTAGGAAGGTAAAACATGGGTAAATATTAATTATGCAAGGGTTCCCTGTGCTGTGACCCCCCTGGAAATTGACTCCCATGGCATTCATTTTGGTCCTGCCCACCACCAACTTCCACCCTATCTTAGACCAGATAGCTGGGTGTGGTCAATAGGATAGCAGGCTTGCAAAGGCATGGACCTGCAGAGAGGTGCAAGGCCCCAGCTCTGAGTCATTGTCATCATTGTTGCCATTGTTGTGGAGGATAGATGGTGGGAGAAAGCAATGACAGCCAGGCCTGAGGGCAAAGCCAACAGCTGGTAAAAGGGTTTGAAAAAACAGCTTAGCAGTGCTTGGAGCTTAGCTGGGGGACCTCTGTCTTGGCAGGGCCCTGCTTTGGGCCCCTGCTCTGTGCCCCTGATCTTTTGGCTGGGTTCAGATCTCTCAAGCCTGGGTGTGTGGCAAGTATGCAGAGAGTTCCTGCACCCTGACCTCTTCACTTCCAGGATTATATCCCATGGGGGCTTGTAGGCAAACCCATTTAAAATGGGTAACCAAAAGAAGGCATTACACAGGCTATAGGTCATAGTTTCACTGACCAATTACCTCCTAGGTGGCAGTGACAAATATGATACTGGATTTTGTCTAGGTTCTTCACTATGCTGCAGAAATGAATTTCAAGAGCATGTCATGTTGAGAATGCCAGTAATTTATTCAGGTAGGGAGGGAAGAGAAATGAGAGAAAATAACAGATCATAGGTCCCAGGTAGAGAGGAAGGGGATGAAGAGTGATAAAGAGGACTGATTTACAGACTACAGTTTCCCATTATAGATTGTCAATGCCCAGATTTTACTTGCATTTTTGATTCATGTGGAGCAGGCATAGTGAAAGCAGTGTGCAGAATGCGATGGGGGGGGGGTTTCAGTCAATGTGCTTGATTTTTAAACCATTAATTATTCTGTCCCTTTGCTAATGGCATGGGAAGAGGTCCATCTGTCTGCTGTTTTGATTGACTACCCCACCCATCAATCCACTGGAAGGGTCCAATGATAAGGTTCCTGGAGAATATCCAGGGCTTCTCCTGGATTCCAGAGGAAATCTCATTACAAATGGCAGAAATCTAATGAAGGTCTTCCAGCAACCATCTTGGTATTGATATCCATGTGCACTTCTTTCCAGGTTCCAGATCCATCTATTGGCTCCCTATTTTACTAACATGCTTCACTCCAACTGGGAATTTGGGCTTCCTCAGATCTGGTCCAGATTCAGCTAATCTAAACTGGGTAATCTCATGTGTCTGCATTCAACTGCAAGATCATTTGAACACCACTTTACATTTCTCTCATCCTCTAGCAACATGTCCTGGACTTATTCACATCAATTCCCATGGTTCAAAGACCAGCAAAAGGTATCCAATTACGCAAGCCCTTTAAAATCTGGGTTTCTTTCAGCTTTTCTACTGTCCCATTGAGCAAAGCATTCATAATGAGCATTTACATGGAAGGACATGTAAAGTCACTTTGGAAGACTTTGTGTATAGAGAAAGAGTATGTGGTCATTTTCTGTAATCAACTCAAGAAGTAAATGCAATCAAGTGTTTTCCAAGCTAGGATAAAGCCTTTATTCACTATAATTGGAAACACAGCAAGGAGTGCAAAATTCTAAGAAATGTGGGTCAGGGAAACTTCAACCAGGAAGCATTGCTTGAACCCAATTGGAAATGTAAGTGAATGGTAAGGAAGTGGAAAATGCCCCCAGGAATTTCAGGAAACCCCAAGTATACTCCTGACCTTCAAAGCAAAGTGAAAAGTGGCATGGTGAGAGAAAACTAAAATACAGGATGGGCTACTAGGGCATTTGTACTTGATTTCTAAACAAGAATGTCTTTTTGTACTCTTTTTTCTTGAACCAATTGTCTGTTTACACTTTGAAGTCACATAAAACTAGCTGCTGTCCACCAGGTGAAAAGTTTTATTTTCTCCTTGTCAGGCTCCTACTCTCTCATCACTCAACTTTTTAAAATGCTTCCTCAAGTGTTTTCTACAATTTGCTTTTCCTTCTCTAAAAGGACTCCAGAACAAATACTGAAGTCTGACTGAAGAAGAGAGCAGTGGATATTTACCAGAGTGCCCTCCTAAGACTCAGAGAAATGTTGAACTCAGAGGTTCTGAGCTAAGTGATTTTATGTGTGACAATCATCCTAAGTCTGTTCCAATGGCACAAAGGGTAAGGACATGGATGGGCTAAAATCTTCACAATAATATTTCCTGACTATCAGGGTCTAAAGAATGATGGCTACTCCAGAAATCAGATCACAGAGTCCCATCCTGAACCAGATGCCTATAAGGGAAATATACTTTTGGTGGATCAACAGGCAATCATTTATTCAAAAAATGTATATCAAGTACCAATTATGTGACAGGAACTTTTTTATTTCCTGAATTTAGCAAGATGACGTAGTCTTGATATTTTACTCCAGTTTGCTTACAGCCCATGCAGAGGATAGACATTTGTAAATGATCTTTTCTAAAGATCCACAAGAAGAGTTATGTGGAATTAGAATTTTGGACAATTTGAATCCATAAAGCAGGAAAATTGCCTGCTCTCAACATACTCAGCAAACTGTGACCTAAAGTATAGCTGTAAAAGTGAGATTCACATGGCCTTTCTCTGTATCAGCCACTCACTGTTCTAAGTGCAGTGTCCAAATTGCTAACTTACTTTATACTAATGACAGCACTATAAGACAGATAGATTCCTCTGCATTTTACAGGAGAATGAAGAAAGGAATGAAGAAGTCAAATGAAACATTCAAGAATATATGGCCAGTGAAAAGAAGAGATGGGACTCAAACACGGGAGATAGGCCGGAGTCAGCTCTTTTCTATACCATATGTCACCAAGGCATAATGAACCAGGGGAAGGGATAAGAAGGAAGGAAATTCTTCCAGCCAGAGGTTACAGCCTTTGTGAAGACTCTGAGGCAAGGAGGCCTGAAAGGGATTCAGGGTGGATAGTGTGTGAACATGTTTGTAGAGACAAGTTTCAATCTGAGTCAGATGAGAGGTTTGGGAGAAAAAAATATAAATATCCCATCACATTTAATTATCAATGCCTGCATTCCTTTCTCTCTCCCACAACTGATAGCAACTTCTTTGAGGAGAGGGAAAGTTTCATTCATTTTATTATATAATTGCACTCTCCCCACCACCAACTGCTACTTCAACTGTTACAAAGTTTTACATGTTGGCATATTTAGATTCAAACTGGACCCATGGAACTGAGCTATGTCAGTGATGATGTCATACAGGGGTTACTGGAAGTCTTGGTACTCACTCAGATACCAACTGCTCTTCTGTGTGGTTGGTGTCTGAGAGCTCTCTTTGGGAGAGTGACTAAAGCTATAGATTGACAGATATTCTGGACTAAATCAGAGTCCCAAACTCAGGAGAGGTTGGGACAACAACTAAATTGGAAAGAGTGGTAAAATCTTTAAGACACTGTTCTTTTAGGTTCACATTCACCCAGACAAGGTGAAATGGCAATCTAGGAGGAAAAGACTTTTCTTTAAGTCTTAGGTAAGGATGGAAGGAAAATTGATATGAGCTGGGACATGAGGGGTGATCCACTTGGGAGCATCCAGCCCTCAGACTCCTGAGACTTGCCCCCATAGTGTTGTTTTGTCATGTCTGATTTTCCTTGTTCAAATTTCCCTTGATTTTTCTGGGACCTGATTTATCCTGGACCAGAACAAAAAGCAGGATTTGGTGTAAAATGATAAGGCTCACAGATTCTTTCACTGAGAAAGATTTTCTTGTCAACTAATAGACAAGAACCTTATTATGTTACATGAAGGAATAAATGAAGGAATAAATGAGTGAGGAAAGAGAATAATTCTACTGCATCTGAGGGGTTTCTAGAACAGGCAAAAACTTATGAGTTCTGAGATTTAACTGCTCTGGGTAGATGAAAAGGGATGATGTGGGAAACTGGGGCAGAAGGGTGTAGGGCAGGAGGACAGGGTGTTTAGGGAGATTTGTAATTAAGTGTTATTTCATTTTCTAATAAAAATGGATCTTTTGAGAAATTTATGAAAGGAATAAAATTTATAAGGAGTTATGGGAATGGTTGGTGTGATGGAGTCAGTACCACACATTTACTGTAGACAACCCAGTCCTGTGAGTTTTGCTGTCCTGGGGAGGTTTCTGCAGGCCCCTGCCTCTCTAGCTCCAGGGACATCCTTCTCATTTCTCTCCTGCCCACCTCTTTCCAAGGCCCTAACAACCTGTAACAGCATAGCCTCACTTCAGGATCACAGTTTTAATTCTCACTAAAAAATGTTTTCTATAAGGTGATACTATCATTAATAACCATGTGCACAGGACATATATTTGCCCACATAGTACCCACAAAAAGGGGATCCCTGGGGTATAAGAAAGAACTGATGTGTTTTTACAGAGTTTGAGCATGGTACTGTTGTTGAATCCTCCAGGAATCACTGAGATCAGAGTCTTGTGCTCACAGCTGTGCACACAAGGACAGAGAGCTCAGGTAAATAACTATCTGTTGTTAGATACTGTGACCCAAGAGGAAAATGCCAAGCAGCCTACAATATTGAAATCAAAAAGTCCAAGCTCCAGGCCCAGTAACATTCCAAGGGTATTAGTGAGGTCTTCCTCAAGTTTGACTGAGAAGACTTCTAATTTGTCAAGCTATGGGTCAAACTCAGAACATCGAAGGGTCTCGTGTGCATATTTTACCAGAGTGTGCACCGTAAAGGATGTAGCCATTGAGTGGCAAATAAAAACTGCATTTTCACCTGTGGGAATCACACCCCAGGTGTTTGAGGCTGAGCTTTCTCAAGAGAGCACCATTAGCTCTCCCCCCAGTCTATCCATCACTGAGTCCCTGCTCAGCTTCATGGAGCTCTTCTAGGAGGAACCTGAGTCCCACACCCCTGGGCCTGCTCTCCAGGTGGAGGAAATGGAGAGGCCTGTGCTGTGACTGTAGACTGGCTGGTAACCAGAGAGAGTGGCTTCCACAGTGTGGCTTATTGCTCAGTGTTCCCATCCAGGGAGGCAGTCCTGGCACATACAGAGCATGGGGTGAAGGAGGGATTCAGCTGCCAAGTCATCTATGAGGAGATGCTGGAGAAGCAGTGGCCCTGCTTAAAGCAGCACCATTGTAGAAGGTGTCACCACTTGACCCAGCAATGCCTGAAGGCCAACATA
>JAQZBX010114638.1:0-10001 GCA_029593785.1 Cabassous unicinctus
ATTTGCATCTTGCTTAAGTTCTTGTTCATTAATTTATATCTACCCAAATATGTAAAGCAAATTTAAATCAAAAAGAAAAAAAAAAGCATCTCCAAAAAAGCTCATATATTGGAATTATTAGACAAAGACTACATTACCTATTTTAAATATGTCCAATGAGCTAAAGAAGTCCTTGTAAAAAGAATGAAAGTAAGTTGGGAACACATTGTCTGAACAAAATTGAGAGATGGAAATTTTACAAAAAGGAAACAAACAGAAACTTTGGAGGTACAAATTACATTAATTGAATGATAAACTCATTAGATGGATGCAATAGCATATTTTAACAAAACATCACCCCTGTTAATACACATTGTACAAAATATAATAGTTAGAGCATCCAGGCAAGAGAAAGAAATATCCAAATAGAAAAGGAAGAAGTCAGACTACCTTCACATATAACATGATTTTTATATATTATATATAGCCTCAAGGAATAAACAAGAAAGCAACTGGAGCTAAGAAACAAATTCATCAACATTTCAGGAGAGAAAATAAACATACAGAAGTCAGTTGGCTATCTATACATTAGTAATGAACAATATGAATTGGAAATCAAGAAAACAATCCCTTTTACAGTAGAATCTATAAGAATAAAATACCAGGAATGAATTTGACCATGGAGATGATAGACATGTACACAGAAAATGGCAATGCATTGCTGAAAGAAATTAAAGACTTATGTACATGGAAAGATATCCCAGGTTCACGGGTAGGAAGACTTAATATTGTTAAGATATCAACATGACCTCAAGTGAGCTACTATTTCAATGCAATCCCTATCAAAATTCCCACAACGTTTTTTACAGAAATTGAAAAGATTCTTCTCAAATTCATATGGAATTTCAAAGGATTCCAAATAGCCAAAACCAGCCTGAAAAAGAAAAATTGGGAAGATTCACCCTTCCTAATTAAAAAAACTTATTACACAGGTATAGTCATTAATTAGCAAAGTGGTACTGGAATGAGGATATTCATATAGGCCAATAAATTAGATTTGAGATTCCAGAGTTCACTCTGCATGTATATAGCCAGTTTATATCTGGCCATTTCTAAGTACATTCAATGTAAAAAGGTTTGGATAGTGGCAGAAGATGGCATCGGTTTAGGTAGGCACTCACCATTTCTCTCACATAAGGTGGCTGATTGGGGACAGGATCCTGCCCAGGTGGTCTCTTCTGGGAGCCTACAGAGTGAGAACCTTCAGGTCATCAATCTGGAGGGAGCTGGACAGGGAGGTGACTGCTCAGTATAAAATTGTAAGATTTTTCCCCAGCTAGAAACCATGGACGCAGATGACTAAGCCCCACTGTCCCAGCAACCCATTGAGAGGGAGCACTCTCTGAGAGTGGGAGCATCCTAGCAAAGGGTGAGAGGGTTTTTTATTGTCAGTTTGGCTGCCTGCACCGCCTTGCAGCTTTTTGGGAGCAAACCAGAAGGCTAGAATTGGTGCAGGGCTGAGAGGAGAGGTGAATCTGATGAGGAAGCCTGATTTACCTAACAGCCTTGGGACACAAAAGTTTGGTTCAGGAGGGGGCAGAGCCAGTCAATTTTACAATTCCATGCTAAGGGTCAGAGTCTCAGCTTCTTGGGGGGGCAAGGCATTGGGAAGTGTTTGATAAGTTTCCATGAACCTATTTAGGGTCCCTTCGATGGAGGGTTGGTCCAGAAGAGGCCTTCTTTGGGTCCCTTATTTCTTCAAAAAAGTTTTTTTTAACATAATTTAAATACTACAACCTGCAGAGAAAAGGCTGCAGGGTAACTGATTGATGAACACAGGCTGAGAGGCTCCACAAGGGCCCAAAAAGGAATGCTGTTCTTCCTTAGCTTTGTTTGACTGCATGCTTGTGTTTGTTTTGTTTTTCTTTGTTTGATTCTTGCTTTTCTTTCCTCTTTCCTCCCTAATCCCTCCTTTTTTTAAAAATTACGTGCTGCTACCATTTTCTTCTTTGCTGTGACTCTTCCTTGATTTTCTATTCTCTGTGTTTATTGATTTCGTCTAACAACACTATTTCTTTTCCTTCTTCATTTTTCCACCTTCTGCTTTCTGTTGCATCTCTTACATTCCACCTTTTTTCATTAGTCGCCAACCTCACAGGTGTTGATTTCTATCTTGTCTATTCGTTTTCTTTTTTTTTATTATTATTAACTTTTTCCATTCAGCCCTTTCTTTACTCTTTCCCTCTCTCCTCATCATTCTGGCCTTTTAAATCATTCTATATATTTTCTCTATTTGGTTTGCCATTCCATTATAAGTAATCCAATGTTTTTCCCCTATTACTCTACACTGCCTACATGAGCTATATATTCATTTCACAAAATCTGATACAGGCATTCTTCTAATTTTTATCAATATTATGATTATCATTTTTCCATTCTTACCTTTTTTGATTCCTCTGGCCCTAATCTTTTTCCTTCAAGGGAACATAGAAAAAAGCAAGGAAATACAAGAAGAACAAAGTGTCAAAGAGAAAACTGAACACACACAGAACCACTAGCTAAATAAAACTCTAGAGCAGGGATTGTAGCTAATCAACTGAATAAATCCATCAAGATAAAATGATCACCAGAGAGCCATAAAAAATTACAAACCATACTGAGAAACAGGAAGACATGGACCATTCCAATGATCAAACTAAAAACCAGGAAGAGATGCAGAACATCGAACCACTAACCAAAGCTTTCCAAACAAATATCATGGACCAAATTAATGAAGTGAAGGAAGAGAATAAGGATATTAAGAAGACACTTGGAGAACATACTCAAGAAATTTTAAACATATATAAAAAGGTGATGGATATGATGGTGATCAATTGCACAATTCAATAAATCAAAAAGACGCTGGATTCACACAACAGCAGATTTGAACAGGCAGAAGAAAGAATTAGTGATGTGGAAGACAATACATATGAAATCAAACAGACAGTAGAATAGAAAGATAAAATAAACAAAATAAACAAAACCAAAAGATGGTTCTTCAAGAAGATCAATAAAAATGACAAACCCTTAGCCAGACTAACAAAGAAAAAGAGAGAGCAAAAGCAAATACACAAAATAAGGAAGTTAGAAGGGGATATCATTACTGATCAAACTGAAATAATGAGTATCAAAAGAGGAGACTTTGAAAATTTATATGGCAACAAGAATGATAATTTAGAGAAAATGGACAAACTCCTAGAAACTGACAAACAGCCTACGTTGATGAGAGAAGAAATTGATGAAGTCAACAGTCCAATTATAAGTAAGAGATAGAGTCAGTCATCAAAAATCTCCCAACTAAGAAGAGCCCAGGACCAGATCGCCTCATAGGTGAAATCTACCAAACATTCTCCAAAGAGCTAACACCAATACACCTTAAGCTCTTCCAAAAACTAGAAGTAGAAGGCACATTGCCTAACTCATTCTATGATGCGAACATTACCCTAAAACTTAAGCCAAACAAAGATACACAAGAAAGGAAAATTGCAGACCAATTTCTCTAATGAATCTAGATGCTAAAATCCTCAACTAAATACTTGCTAATCACATTCAACAAATTAACAAAAGAATTATACACCATGACCAAATGGGATTCATCCTGGTTATGCAAGAATGATTCAACATAAGAAAATCAATCAATGTAATACACAACATAAAGAGATTGAGAGAAAAAAGTCACACGATCATCTGCATAGATGCAGAAAAATCATTTGACAAAATGCAGCACCCTTTCCTGATAAAAACATTGTAAAAGATAGGAAAAGAAGCAACCATTCTCAACATGATAAGGGGTTTATGTGAAAAACACAAAGCCTACATCATCTTTAATGTTGAAATGATAAAAGCATTCCCCTGAGATTGAGAGCAAGAAAAGGATGTCCACTATCACCACTTCTATTTAACATTGTCTTACAAGATCTTGCTCGAGCACTGAGGGAAGAAAAGGATAAAAAAGACATCCAGATTGGAAAAGAAGAAGTAAAAATTTCATTATTTGCAGCTAACATTGTCCTATACGTAGAAAGCCCTGAGAAATCTACAACAAAGCTTCTAAAACTTATAAAGGAGTTCAGTAACATCACAGGCTATAAGATCCATGCTCAAAAATCAGTAGTATTTCTGTACACCAATAATGAGTAATCTGAATAGAAATCAAGAAAAAGTACCATTTACAATAGTACCTAAAAGAATCAAATAACTAGGAATAAATTTAACTAAAGATATAAAGGACTTATATACAGAAAACTACACAACACTGTTAAAGGAAATCAAAGAAGACTTAAATAAACAGAAGAATATTCCCTGTTCATGGATAGGAAGACTAAACATCATCAAGATGCCTATCTTACCCAAACTAATCTACATATTTAATGCAATCCCAATAGAAATCAACACCCTATTTTTTAAGGAATTGGAAAAACTATCTACAAAATTTATTTGAAAGGTAAGAGGCCCTGAAATGCCAAAGACATATTGAAAAAGAAAAATGAATTTGGAGTTATTACACTACCTGACTTTAAGCCACACTATAAAGCTACAGTGGTGAAAACCACATGGTATTGGCACAAGGATAGACACATTCACCAATGGAACCAAATTGAGAGTCCTGATATAAATCCTTGCATATACAGTCATCTGATATTCAACAAGACCACCAAGCCCATTCAGTTGGCAGAGAATGGCCTCTTCAACAAGTGGTGCATAGAGAACTGGATATCCATAGACAAAAGAATGAGAGAGGAACACCACCTCACATCTTATAGAAAAATAAATTCAAGATCGATCAAAGATCTAAATATAAGAGCCAAGACCATAAAGACGTTGGAAGATAATGTAGGGAAGAATCTACAGGACCTCGTAATAGGAAATGGGTTCATGAACTTCACACCGAAAGCACGAACAGCACAAGAAAAAATAGATAAATGGGATCTCCTCAAAATTAAAAACTTCTGCACCTCAAAGGACGTTATTAAGAAAATAAAAATGCAGCCTACCCAATGGGGGAAAATATTTGGCAACCATATATCTAATAGGAGTCTAATATGCTGCATATATAAAAAAAATCCTACAACTTGAAAATAAAAAAAAACTAACAACCCATTTTAAAAAAGGGCAAACGACCTGAAAAGACACTTCTCCAAGGAAGAAATACAAGTGGCTAAAATCCACATGAAAAAATGTTCGATATCAGTACCTATTAGAGAAATGCAAATCAAAACTACATTAATATACCATCTTATTTTCCCCCTGTTATCACTGCATTATCAGGTGTCCAGTCTGTACCATGGCACCTTCCCCCTCTTATTCCCCAGTGTCTCCCAAATTTTCATTTACTTTTCAAAGAAGTTTTATGTCACAGCAAAGTCACACACAGAATACTAGACCTCTATCATATACCCAACCTCCTTCCCCTTTCCTCACCCCATATTAAAATCTTTTTTTGTGTGTGTGTGGATGGTAGCATTGTTAACCCTGCACCACCAAACCCAGTAATATCACTACCCACCTTTCCTATCCTTCAATATTCAACTATACTCTATCAATTTACCATAAATTATGTCCATATGGGTGGTGGCTCACAACCTACTCCTGTCTTTCTCTCCCTTGTTAACCTATCTTTCAGAAAATGGTTCTCAGAGACTGCTGACTTTCCTCAATTCAAATCAGTGTGGTCAGAAACTTCATCATTCAATGCCTGGCTTGCTTCACTCAAAATAAGGTCTTCAAGATTCATCCATATTATTCCTTGTATTAGCACTTTATTCCTTCTTACAGTTGAGTAATATTCCACTGTATGTATGTACCATATTTTGTTTATCCCTTCATCTGTTGATGGGCACAGGGGCTGATTCCAACTTTTGGCAATTGTGAATAATGCCACTATGAACATTGGTGTGCATATATATGTTCATCTCTTTGCTTTCAATTATTCTGGGTATATACCCAGCAGTGGTATTGCTGGATCATATGGAAGATGAATTGTTAGTTTTCTGAGGAACTGCCAAACTGTCCTCCACAGAGGCTGGACCATTCCACAATCCCACCAGCAGTGGATGAGGGTTCCTTTTCCTCCACATCCTCTCCAACACTTATATTCTGCCGCTCTATATAAGGGAGGATAGCTCCAGAGATTGGTGCCTTATCAGTGGGCATTCCTTTGGAATCTGTGCTCCTGAGCGTAACAGAGTTGGACTCAAATAAGTCCTCCCTGCACATGGGTGGTCCATCAGTCCCTTCTATTCAAACCTATATGTGATGCTGGAGTTTGTAGGTGTACTTCCAGAGACTGGAGCCTCTGGCCTTCCCATGTGCCAGCTGTGCCTGGAATCTTGGGGGAGCTGCAACTCCTACTCTACAGCTCAATGGACTCTCCCAAGTCACCTGGTGAGTAGACGATGGTGAACAATGGCCATTCCAGGGAATGGATAGAGCCTGCAGCTGCAGGCAGGATAATCCCATCCACTGTATCCATGGGATATAAGCCCCCCTCTCACTTGGAGGTGGAGTGGACATTACCATCCCCGACTCCTCAGGATTGGGGGAAGAGCTATGGACTAGAGTGTACTTAATGGTATTCTGTTGTAGACATATTGTGATTCAAGCAATGGAAGAAATTATAACAGTGAGGTGGAGTCAGTGACCAATAGATGCTTTTGGGGCAGAGAAGGGAAAAGCATTTGTAATACAGGGGATTTCTCAGGACTTGGGAATTATCCTCAGTAACATTACAACGACAGATATATGCCATTTTACATCAGCATATACCATGCAGAACTGTGTGGGAGAGCGTGTGGTCTACAATGTGAAGTATGGACCATGCTTAGTGGCAAAGCCCCAAGATGTGTATATCCATTGCAGATGATGTGCCACACTAATGAAAGATGTTTATGTGGAATGCTATGGGAGGTGTGGGAGGTGGGGAATATGGAAATCCCTGTGATTTTAGTGTAACATTTATGTAATCTAAGCATCTTTTAAAATATTTAAAAATATGTATATATATAAATTTATGTAAAAAAAAACCTGATATGCCTTTTTCCATTATCTGACAACACTTATTTTTAAAATAAACAATGCATTGCTATTTAAAAAAAAAAGATACCATTTTACATCCATTAGAATGGTCGTTCTTAAAAACAAAGCAGACTATTAGTGTTGGAGAGGATGTAGAAGAATAGGAACCCTCATCCACTTCTGGAGGGATTGTGGAATGATCCAGCAACTGTGGAGGACTGTTTGACAGTTCCTCAAAAAACTTACTATAGATCTTCCATATGAAGCAGTGATTCCACTGCTGGGTATATACACAGAATTATTGAAAGCAAAGACATGAACAGATATATGCACAACCATGTTCATAGGGGCCTTATTCACTATTGCCAAATGTTGGAATCAATCATGGTGCCCATCAACAGATGAATGGATAAACAAAATGTGGTACATACATACAATGGAATTTTACTCAGCTGTAAGAAGGAATAAATTGCTAACACATGGGATAGCATGGATGAACCTGGAAGACTTTATGTTGAGTGAAGCAAACCAGGCATTGAAGGATGAACAGCACATGACATCACTGATATGAATTCAGGAAAATAAGCAGTCTCTGAGAACTCTTGTCTGAAAGATAGGTGTACAAGAAATAGAAAGAAAAGGGAAAGTTGTGAGCCATCACCCCTATGGACTTAACCTATGGTAAAGTGATACAGTGTAGTTGCATATTTAAGTGATAGGACACTAGGACTAGTGATATATTCATTGATTGGTGCAGGGTTGACAGGTTGGTAGATTGGGAAGGGTGGGTTAGAATACCCAGGATACTGAAGGGAGAGCAAAAATAAGCAGGTTGGCATCTCTGAAGAGCAAGGGCAATTCCGAAAAGTGGATGACAAACCAGTGTGTCATGACCTCTTGTTACATGTAACTATGAACCTTGTCATCCAATGAGCCAATCCAGGGGTTCATCATGGGATCCAAGGGGATCAGGAGGGAGGAATAGAATAGATAAAACAGGGGGTATTTACTGGTAATGGAAATGTTTTATATTTTCTGACAGTGACGGACACAGGACATGGTAAATAGCATCATAATTTGTAAAAGTGTATGATCCAAAATGCCATACCGTAAACCATTGACAATGTTTATTAGCTATGTTTCACTATCTGTATATCAGTTATAACAATGGTACCATCCACTTACAAAAAGGTTTTAATATGGGGTGAAGAAAGGGCGAGGAGGTTGTGTATATGATAGTGTCTTGTATTCAGTGTGTGACTTTGATGTGACCTAAAACTTCTTTGAAAATTAAATGAAAAATAGTGAGAAACTGGGGAGTGAGATGGGTAAGGTGCCGAGGTACATACTGGACACCAGATAGTGCAGTGATAAAAGGCAAAATGTCAAAAATTTTTTTTTTAATTTTTAAAAATTTTTTCTCATTTTTTGAATAACCCAATCCTTTCATATAATTTTATTTTTAGTGTGTTTTTTTTGTTTGTTTTCATGTATTGTATCTCTTCCATTTAAACATCATTATTATTTCATTTTCCTATTAATTGTGTTTGGTCATTGCATTGGTTTCATCTTTAAAGAAGCTTTGGATCACAGAAGGGTTACAACCAGGATGGGAGAGGATCATTGGTAGGCGGTGTCAGGGATGGGGGGTGCATGGGAGGAAGTTCACCTGAACATACATAAAAGGTATATAAAATTGTTCAAATGCTCATGGTGCATGGTAACAGTGGGTGGAGAACCACTCAATAAATGAGAGAACACTGAATTTCTATCTTGGACAGCTTTGCCATGTTCTCCACGGGAGTAGCAACAGTACCCCAATGGCAGGGGCAGTATCTGGCAAAAGAGGATAATCCACTGATGGGCTTTTTTATTGATGACTAGACTTATGAGTCTGGGCTCTGGAAATTGAAACTTAGCCTATTGTTAAGGGGTGCCTAAGGGTTGCCTCCTGAGAGCCTCCTTGTTGCTCAAATGTGGCCTCTCTCTAAGCCAAACTCAGCATATGAATGCATTACCTTCCTCCCATCATGGGACATGATTCCTGGGGATGAGCCTCCCTGGCAACAAGGGATTAGTAACACATGCCAATTGGCAATACAACTGGTAAATACCTCAAATAAAAGTGGGAAAAGGTAAAGACAAATGAATTCATATGGCTAAGAGACTTCAAAATGAGTTAGGCGGTCTTCCCAAAGGTAACACTCATTCACATCTCAATAGGACCTCATAGGCTTCCAATGTGGATAAAACCCAAACAGAGGGGCTCCTGAGGGCTCTGGAGACACCCATGTCCTATATCAGGGTGGATAGCCCCAGAGTTTTGCACCTTATCAGTGGGTCCTACTTTGGAATCCTTGCTCCTGAGAGTGACAAAGTTGGACCCAAATATGTCTTCCCTGCACATAGTCCATCTGTCCCTTATATTCATCCCTATATGTGCTGCTGGAGTTTGTAGGTATGCTTCCAGGGACCATAGTCTTTGGGCTGTCCATGTGCCAGCTGGGCTCGGAATTTCGGTGAATCTGCAACTCCTACCCTACAGCTCAATGGACTCACCCAGGACACCTGTTGGGTAGATGATGATGAACAACAGCCATCTCAGGGAATGGAGAGAGTCTGCAGCTGCTGGCAGGATAATCACATCCATCTTATCCATGAGATATAAGGCCCTCTCACTTGGAGGTGGTTTGGACATCACCATCTCAGACTCCTCAGGATTGGGGGAAGAGCTATGGAGTAGAGTAGACTTACTGGTATTCTGTTATAGACATATTGTGATTCACGCAGTTGAAGTAATTACAACATTAATGTGGAGTCAGTGGCCACCAGATGCTTTAGGGGCAGGGAGAGGGAAAAGCAGTTGTAATACAGAGGTTTTCTCAAGACTTGGGAATTATCCTGTGTGATATTGCAATGACAGATATAGGCCATTTTATATCATTATATAACATGCAGAACTGTGTGTG
>JAQZBX010114639.1:0-10001 GCA_029593785.1 Cabassous unicinctus
AAAATTGTAACCAAAACATTGGAGTAGATATTCTAACATCAGGCCAATAAATGTTATGTAAAAAGCTGTAATAAGAGACAATGAAGGACAGCATATAGTAATTAATATATAATCAATGGAATCCACTAAGAAGAAACAACAATCATAAATATTTATGCACTTCACCATGGTGATCCAAAATTGATGAGATAAACTAGCAAAACTGAAGGGAGATATAGACAACCGTACAATAATTGCTGGAGACACTCTCATCAGTATATAAAATATCAAGTAAGAAGATAAGGAAATAGCAAACTTGAAAAAATGATAAATTAACTATACTTGTGAGATATACACAGAACATTGCAACCCAGAGCAAAAAGATACACATTTTTCTCAAGTGAACATGTTAGGTTAAAAAACAAGTCTCAATAAACCTAGAAAGACTTTAATCATACAAATCATCTTTTCTAACCATAAGGTAATGAAGCTGGAAATCAATAACAGCCAGTGAAATGGAAAATCCACAAATATATGGAAGATAAGTAACACTCGCTTAAACAATCAAGTGGGTCAAAGATGAAATTGCAAGAGAAATCAGTAAATAACACGAGATGGAGGAAAAAAGAATACAACATATCAAAACTTATGGCATGCAGAGAAGGCAGTGTAGTTAGGGAAATTTATAGCCCTAAGAAATTTCATTAAAAAAAGAAGAAACAGATAAAACAAAGATTAAGTGCACAACTGGAAAATATTAATAATGAAAAACAAACAAGCAGCAAACTAGCCCCCAAAGAAAGGAGAAGGAAAGAAGTAACTATGAAGAGAGCAGGAATAAATGTATTTGAGAATAAGTAAACAATAGAGAGAATTAACAAAACCAAAATTTCTTTCTTTGAAAATTCAATAAAATTGACAAAGCTGTAGCTAGACTGACAACGAATAACTGAGAGACGAAAAAAATGAAAAAAAAAATCAGAAATGAGAGTTGGAACATTAATAATGAACCCACAAAAATAAAAAGAATTATAAGAGGATATTTTCAATAACTGTATTCCAATAAATTACACCACCTAGATGAATTGGACACCTCCCTAGAAACACACAAAAAACTTACACTCCAGTCCACTGAGTGGAGTCTTTCTTTTTGGAGTAATGAAATTCTTCTAAAATTTTTGAGGTGGTGAATGTACAACATTGTGATTATGCTAAAAGCCATTGATTTTACATTTTGGATAGATCATATGGTATGTGAATATATCTCATTAAAACTGATTAATAAACAAAAAAATCTGCAATGACTCAAGAAAAGAATACAGGATATAAACAGACCAATTACAAGAAAGTAATTGACTCAATCATCAAAAACCCCCTCAACAAAGAGAAGCCCAGGATCAGATTGTTTCACAGGTAAATTCTGTGAATCATTCCAAGAAGAATTAATATCAATCCTTCTCAAAATTTTCCAAACTTCTGAAGAGGAGGGAACACAACCTAACTCATTATATGAGGCCAAAAGTAGGCTAATATCAAAGCCAGATAAAGATACTACAAGAAAAGATAATTACAGAAAAAATTATTTTATGAATTTAGATGCAAAATTCTTCAAAAATACTTGCATATTGAATCCAACAGCACATCAGAAGATTTATACACCATGGTCAAGTGGACTTTATTGCAGATATGCAAGCGTGGTTTATTCATAAGGAAATCAATTAATGAAATATGCCACATTAAAGCAAAGGGGAATAACACATGATCACCTAAATTGATGCAGAAAATTCATTTGAAAAAATTCAGCATGCTTACCTGACAAGAGCAATTATAAAAGAATGAAGAGTAGGGAACTACCTCAACATGATAATGGTTTTATATGAAAAACCCCAACTGATATCATACTGTGGTAAAAGACAAAAGCTTTCTATCTAAGATTTGGAATAAGACAAGGAAGTCTACTGTCACCACTGTTAGTCATCATTTTACCAGAAGTACCAGCAAGAGAAATAAGGAAGAATAAGAAATAAAAGAAATACACATTTGAAAGGAAGAAGGAGAATTTTCAATATTTTTAGATGACATGACACAATTCATAAAATGTCACAAATATTAACAAAAAAGCTACTGGAGCTAATAAATGAATTCAGCAAAATGTCAGAATACAAGATAACGTGCAAAACTCAGGAGTGTTTCTAGTAATGAGCAATTTGAGGAGGCAATCAAGAAGAAAATTCCTTTTAAAATAGTAACTAAAATAATCAAATATTTAAGAATAAATTTAACTAATGATGTAAAATTATTAACAGAAAAAGACAAAACATTGCAACATCTCCTTTTGTGGTCATTAATCCCAGTAATAAAAGCATTTTAGAACAAAACTAAAACTGAACAAAATTTTTAATACTTCATTATAAGTAATTTAATTCTTGTACTTGAAGTCATACTATCAAATTTAATGACAAATTGAGTTGCTTTTCTTTTTCGTTAAACATTGAAAAATATTATGCATGTTTACTAATTATCTCAAGTTTTTTTCTGTATTTTACCTAGAAATTACAAAACTTATTTGAACTTGTATCAAATTATTAATTTAAATTTGCTCATATCTTTTTGTAATTTTTTGGTGAATACAATTATTTCATATATGCAAATGAAATGATTTAAAACTTAGATCCAAATCTTCTGATGAACATCAGAGTTAAAACTTAATCAATTTTGAAATAATTTAGAGCAGAATGTTTCGCAAGTTTACTACATTGGAAAGTGAACGATTTTATTTTCAAGTGGTAAAATAAACATGAGGTAGGATAGAGAAATATTTGGTGTAGTTAGTGAAGCAGATGTCATATTGGGCCATAAACTGACAAGACAGAAAAAATGGAAGTTATTATTTCAAGCAGGTTATGTCTATATTTGTCTTCTGATAATTGACACATATTTTTTGCATCTCTTTTAATTTGAAAGTTTGGGATTTCTTCAACTTTAATAAAATCCTTACTCTGAATGGTTTGAAGCTATATGGACACATAAAAGGATATTCCTAAAGATAATACACCTATTGTAATTAGGCTCATTTGATTATGTTACTTCTTAAGGTATGACCAAAATTGGGTCTAAATTCTCTTACTGGAATCTTTATAAAAAGGCGAATATAAATATAGATAGAAAATCAGAGGAAGCAGGAAGCTAAAGAAAAAAAAAAAAACTTGGAAGAGAAGGGAGAAGCTAGCAGATGCTGCCAAATAACTTGCCATGTGAGAGTGGCATCAAGGATCACCTGCAGCAGACTTTAGGGAGAAAGCATTGCCAGATGAAGCCTTGATTTGGACATTTTTCTCAGCCTCAGAAGCATAAACTTGTAAACTGATAAATCCACATTTTAAAAGCGAACGCATTTCTCGTATATTGTTTTTGACAGGTTAGCAGATTACAACACTTACCTAAGCCAAAAGGTCTCACATATTATGAAAGGTATGAATACAATAGATGGAAAAAATTTAGGAAACAACTGATATTGGGTCACTTGCATTCCGATGTCTACAGATTTGAATTGATTTGTTAATATTTACAATAAATAAAGCAAGAACATCAATACCAGTATAGATATTGGTACTGCCACACATTGCCTGATTTCCTTTTCTTCCAATCTTAAAAATTGCATGTAAATCCCTCTTATTCATAGAGTGTAAGATGAACTAAACAAAGAGTAGAGTTTTGGCAGTTTCTATCTGCCAAGAGGCTACAAAATGAGACATGGTTGGACATTATTGAAACTGACAAAAGATAACCTAACATGTGAAGATAGAGCCTTATGTAAAAAGGAGGGCTATTTGTAGAATAATTTTTATGCTCATTTCATGTGAACGAATCTTCAATGGGAAACTCATCTCACTTTAAGATTTCCACGGACCAAATAAAGGATAAAACCTTGTGTTCATTTCAAGAAAATTCTGAAGTATTTTTGTAGTAATTTTATTTTAAAACATCATGATGCCTAATTACTATAAAAGTAACACTGGATTTAACTTTAAAAGCTGGGCAAGTGTTGTCGCAGGTGGGCTCTATCGCTCTGCCGGGTCCAGCGACCTGGGGGCTCGTCAGCTCAGGGCGTCCCCGAGCGCCGCAAGCCAGGGGTCTGTGGGCCCAGCTGTCACTGAGCAGCAGACGAGAAGGGGGAACAGACGCCCTTTGGCCTCGGTTGCTGAAGTACGGCAAGTAACGGATAACGGAGACAACGGACACTCCGGAGACTGGGTCAGGTTCCAAGTCTGAGTTTATTAGGCAGGTTTTGGTATTTATGCTAAGCGGGGGTGGGGGAATGGGGAAGTGAGACTGGGCAGTTTCTAATTGGTAGGGACAGGCTTTATGCCTATAAAAGGTCAGGAAGGTGAGGGAGGGGTGGAGCTGCGCTGCGGCGGGAAAGGGAGGGGTGGAGCTGCGCCGCTGGGGCCATCCCATGGTGATGGGTGGTAAGCGAGAGACCACAACAGGTGTCAGCAGCTGACCGGCCGCAGCCAGGAAGGTCTCCAGGCTCCTGCTCCTTCCAGCCGCGCGCTGGGAGCTTCCAGACGGCCCTTGTTCCCCCTAAAGGCAAGTAGTTCTAAAAATTGCTTTCAAACCCTGATTTGACTTAGTAACTCTAAAGCTGATATTTTTATTTTGCTTTTTCTAGGTAGCTTATTATTTCTTGCACAAAAATAGTGGGAAATAACAGATGGGCTGCTTTCCAATTATATGATTAATGTAATGGTCTTGGGGTGTGTGGATGCATCTTCCAATTGATTATTCTTTTTGTATTTCTATTTTAACATTATATTTTAAAATGTTCTTGGTGCTGTATAAAACTTTTGTTGATCTTTTAATTGTGTGGCTTTAACCATGACACACAAGGACACAGACACTGTAGTGGGAAATATATGATCAAATTTTGTCTCCACTATTACCCTCTATGTGGAATTAGGTAACTTCCATATTTCATAAATATGAGAAGTATTCATAGTATCTACCTAAGAGGGACAGTGGAGGTCTGAGTACTTAATATTTACTTAAAGTTCTTATAACCCTGACTGCCACGAGAGAAACATACAATGAGTGTTAAAATTAGTTTAATATCATGTGCAAACAGAGACTTTATAAATAAACTCTTCCCTGAACTAACTTTGCCATTGTCACATACAGAGCCAAAAATGTCATTCCATAACCAAGCTCACCTCTTATAATTATTAAAGATCTCCCCTCCTCCATTATAGAGAAAATATTTAGGGATCATTTGGGGATTAGAATCCTCAGCGGCATATAATGAAATATGGAGAGTTATATACGTGTGAAAAATAGAAATAGTACTGCATATTTCAAAATGAAACAATCAAGGATCTTGCTTAATATATGTACAGCATGAGCTGCATGTGTGTAATATATATGTATATGGGCATTGCATGTTTATTTTTAAATGAAAGATCGGATAATCAATAATTTCATGAAGTCACATATAGTTCATTAAATAAAATATGATTCTTCTTATATAGGTTTCTAATTTGTGTATTTGGTGATACCAGCAGAATAATAAAACTAAACATTATGGGTCAATCCAGACTCCTCATCATAAATCCATAACTCAAAACTTATCCTCACATTGTCAAACATTTAATGTCTCCCATGAACATGACACTCTTCTACAATCTTTGAATTAATCAATTTCTTTATACTCACAAAACCCTCTAAAATGCATGCTTTTCTCATCCCCATTTTGTAGATGAAGTAGCAGAGGAAAGGAAAGTTAAGTAAAATATCTGAAATCACTACTAAGTAGTAAAACCAGGGAGGAAACCCACTCAGTCTGAATCAAAAGCAGCACCTGTTGAATTTTGCACTGGGATTTCTCTACTTCCAATTTCCAGTTCTCAGATAGAGCTATCTGTGGCTGGTAAATAGATTATTATGGGACTCATTAATATTTTTTTTGTTTCCAAGAGAACACACTTGCTTAATTTGGGCATTTGAAGGACAATGGAATAATTGTACTTGGCCTACCTTAGGGAAGAGAGTGGTAGACAAGGGACATTTTCCCTGAGGACAGTGCATACATAATTTAAATTGGTCCAAACTTCTGTGGTAGAGAACTTCGTGGGGTATTTAACTTCTTAGTTCATTGGTAATGTATTGAGCTGACAGCAAAGGATGATGAATCTCTCTGGATACATTTCTGTGCAACATATCCTTTTACATAAAGAGATTTCTGGTTTTATCTTGAGGAAAATTATAAAAGATAAGTTAGTTGAAATCTAAGATTTGCATTTAAGCCAAATAAATTCAAATGAATAATAAGTATGATAGTAATATTATTCTTTTGTGAGTAGGGACTTCATTTGACATTATTAGGCTTGCTATTGCATTATGGGTAAATGTAAAGTTACATGATTATCAATTCTAATCTTTGAGCAAATATAAATAAAAGTGAAAATGAGCACCTTTTAAAAATATTTTTTTGTTTATAAATAAGCTTTAGATTACATAAATGTTACATCAAAATTATAGGGGATTCCCATATAACCACCCACCCCTACCACATTTTCTCACATTAACAACATATTTCATTAGTGTGGTACATTTGTTACAATTGATGAACATATATGAAGCATTGAACCAGCCAAGGACTATAGTTTACATTATAGTTTACACTTAGCCCCACACAATTTTATAGGTTTTCACAAAATGTATAATGGCCTTTAACTGTCATTGCGATGTCAAGCAGAACAATTCCAATGAGCCAAAATGCCCCCATATTGCACCTATTCTTCCCTCCTTCTCCCCACAGAATCTCTGGTGGCCTCTGGCTTTATATCAATGATACCAATTCTTTCACTGCTAGAGTAATCATAAGTCTACCTTAGTCCATGGTTGCTTTCTCTCCTTTTGTTTGTTTATTCTGCAATTGTGAGGATTTTGGGGTGGTGTTGCCCACCCTGTCTCTGAGTAATAAGATGCTTAGACTCTATGGTGCAAATGGTTGGAAGTGTACTGCTTGCAGTTGCAGACACTCTGCACTACCCATGCATTGTCCATCATCATCCTTTGTTAGTTGTCCTGGGTGAGTCAGATGAAGAGGTGAATAGGTATTGCAACAGAGATTCAGGGCTCAACCAGCATATGACAGACTGAAGATTTAACACAATTTTTTATTTACCACACAAGTCTGCTACTATACATCTTTCTGAGGTTTTTCAATAACAAGAGAAAAAACGTTGTCTCAAGCAATGTTTTAATTACAAAAATCTAAATCATTATTTCAAAATCATTGAATACTTTTAACATGGACAGTCTAATACTTTTATAATTAATTAATTAATTAATCTCCCCTGTAGATTAACATAAGAAATAAATATTTAAAGTTCTAAACGTGAACATTTTGACTTTAGTAAAATTTAGGATGAATAACCATTTGATATATTTAGACGAGAAAACATACTAGACAAAAATAGATCTTTCACACCTCAGGAGTATTTAAGCATAAAAGAATAGATTTTTAAAATAGATTTATTATACATAAAAGTTTAAAAAGGACAGGTCAATTATTTGAAATTATGTTGCATGGACCTTTTTGCCCTTCATATTCTATGATACTACTAGTTACTTCAAATGATTCTTCAAACTGACTCTTCAAATTAAAGCATACTTTATTTTTAAAAATATTAAAAACTATTAATTATATATCAACATATTGATAAGAAAAATTATCTTTTCAACAAATTATGGAGTACATGAAATATCATTTGTGAAAATCACTTGAACAATGTAAGGGTACTTTGTATGTTAATTTAGTCCTATGCGTTTTACATACTGTATACTCTATACGATGACTAAGCCTACCTCCTTACACTCCTTTCACTTCTGTGCCATTAAAAAGAACAACTTGTTTACTTCCTAAATGCTCTAGAGAATCATATAAAAAGTTACATGTTGTTAAATAAAGATGAATAGGCAATCAGAATTACTCCAAACTTGAAAATTCTTATTAACTGTCAAAAGGCTCTCAATGGTTCTCCTTGGTTCTATAAAATCATTTTGTGGGAAGGAGAAGATTATTAAGCATATAGCAAGAAAGTCTTTTTAAAAATTAACAATTTTATAATCCTTATATCTTACTTAGTTTACATCTGCATTTCTCTAATTGACACAGGTATTGCTGATTTACACTTACCTACTCAATGTGTGCCTATATATACGTATATATTCATATGTGTGTGTGTATATATATATACATTCATACCTAATAAAGCAATTATACTTAGAGGAAATAAAACTAATTCACTGTCAGGAATCCAACTGCTTTTTTCAATGTTGTTTTAATTTTTTAATTGAATCATTTTTACTCTATTCCTCCTTTACTTTGATACTGAAGACATGCATTTGCACAAAAGCCAGTAGTTAACAACAAGTATAAGAAAAATTCCAAAGAAATCCTTAATCAAACTTTTTTTTTTACTTAATTGAGCTGATGGGAAAAATGCATCAGTAGATTAAATAATTACACAAATTCTAGCATCAACAGGAAAAAATTCTGAAATAAACTTCAAGCATATATTTTTTTAAAAATATTACATATTTTACATTTCAGTTATGTTGATTTGATCCTTTAATATGAATTTATAAAACCAAATATTGAAGTAAAAAATTTCATTATTGAAATACAATTCAGAACTCATATATTTTTAACATTGAAGAGCTTAATTAACTTATTAATTAAAATCAACCAAAATATTATTAATAATTAATTCCTTTCCTACATATATATATATGTGTGTGTATTCAAATATATATATGTATGTGTATATGACACTGTGTTATATGCATCTGAATATACCACATAATAAAACATATTCTTAATATAAGCCCATTCATATGGGTGCAAACCCATTGTAAGTAGTACAATTTGGTGAGGCTATTTCAGTTAAGGTGTAGACCAAATCAATAACGATGATCTTAATCTTATAAATGGATTCCCATATCAAAGAATGAATTGAGAGAATAAGAGAAAAAGCCAGAAACAGAGTAGCCAGAATATGAAATCAATGGTCCTTGGAAGAGGTGGGAGAGACCAGTAGATTCTACCATATGTATATATGAATAGCATACCCAATTACTATCAATTTTCTTTCCTGGTAAATATTCAAATGTGATAGTAATGGGCCAAAGGATGCTATTATTTTTAATGATATATATTTCTTAAATAAATTTTATGAGTTATGTACATTTAAAACAACAAAATAAATTTATGCACAGCTTAAGTTTATGTAAGACTATTTGTGTGCAACACATTTCAAAGAAAATTTAAAATATATATTTTATATTATTTTCTAAAAAATAATTATTAAGTTAACAATTACACCTTACTAGAATTAAAAAAAAATATCTCCTTATTTAGTAATGTACCATTAAATTTATATGTGTGCCTTGTAACATTCTTCTTTGAGAATAGTTTCAAAATGACATTTATCCATGTATTATTTCTGGTCTTTATAACTTCACATACATTTAACGAATTTATATTCATTTATTATTAATGAAAAAATCACCAATCCATTCTGGGCCTTATAATTTAATGATAACAGCTGTTATAAAAATGAATTTATATAATTTCATTTTTCATGTTGTTGTAAGCATGTCTCATCACCCCACATTATTTGTCTTATAATTCTACTTTTCTTTACATTGGTTGGTGTTTCCTCTTAAATTTAACTTCCTTTTAATTCCAACTTCAGGGAGCTTTAGAGAATGCAATGGTCAAAATATCCATCTATTTAGCTTTGCAGCATATATTTAATAATAATTGATTGGATAGAACTGGTCCATGAAAGCATTAAAAGCAATTATAGAATTGTAGAACTATAGAGTTATAGAAATGCTGCTCAACAATATCAACTGGTTCTTATATTTCAGGTTTATAATATTTTGCTGTATTCTGTATTGCTTATATTTGCAATTATGTGATAATAAACACATCTTATATCATATTTAATGCATGA
>JAQZBX010114640.1:0-10003 GCA_029593785.1 Cabassous unicinctus
GTTCCTCGTAACTGTTTTTAACCTAAAGTCTATTTTATCTGTTGTTAGCATATCTACCGCAGCTCTCTTTGGGTTATTATTTACATGGTATATTTTTTTCCCCTCCTTTCACTTTCAACTTACTTGTGTCTTTGAATTTAAGAATGAATCTCTCTCTCTCTCTCTCTCTCTCTCTCTCTCTCTCTCTCTAACTGTATTTCTACTTCAAAAAATAAAATAGGAAAAAAGGCAGCTTAACAAATTATGGAAGATTATTTTTAAAAAATTCTGTCCAGGCACATTTATCTTATTTAATCCTAAAAACAAAGGCAATTGTTTCTCCAGTGAATGTCTTATAAACAGCATATAATTGGGTAATCCTTTAGCCAGTCTGCCAGTCTCTGCCTTTTGATTGGAGAGGTTAATTCATTTACATTTGAAGTAAATACTGATACTTTTCTGCCATTTTGCTGTTTGTTCTTTGTAAATCATACCTTTTGTCCTTCAATTCTTGTACTAATGCCTGTTCTCATATATATTTGATTTTTTGTATTGTACTGTTTGAGTCCCTTCTCATTGCTTTCTGTATTTTTCAGTTTTGTTCTTTGTGCTTACCATGGGGCTTAAATTTAACATCCTAAATCTATAACTATTATGTTTGATTTTATACCAACTTAACTTCAATTGCATAAACATACACTGTTTCTATACCCTTCTGTCCCCTCACTTTTTTGTTGTCCTTGTTATAAGTTATATATTTATACATTGTATACCCCAGACCATGTATTTATCATTACTATTTATGCATTTGCATTTAGAACCTATAAGAAGTAAATAGTGGAATTGGATGCCAAAAACTACAGTACACTACTAATGGTATTTATAATCACCCATATGGTTACCTTTACCAGAAATCTTTATTTCCTTATGCCGCTTTGATCCACTGTCTGGTGTCCTTTCCTTCCAGTCTGAAGAATTCTCTTTAGTACTGTTTTGTAGGGCAGGTCTAGTGGTGACAAACTCCTTCAGCTTTTGTTCCTCTGGGAATGTCTTAATCTCTCCCTTATTTTTGAAAGATAGTGTTCCAGATATAAATTCTTACTTAGCAATTATTTTCTTTCAGCACTTTAAATATTCTTGCTTCCATGATTTCTGATGCAAAATTGTCACTTAACCTTATTGAGACTGCCTTGTACAGAACATGTTGCTTTTCTCTTGCAGCTTTCAGAACTCTCTCCATGTCCTTGGTGTTCTGCAGTTTGACTACTATGTGTTTTGGAGTGGTTCTCTTCAAGTTCATCCTGTTTTGGGTTTGTTGGGCCTTCTTAAATGTGTATATTCATATCTTTTGTTGAATTTGGGGATTTTTCTGCCATTATTTCTTTGAATATTCTTTCTGCCCCATTTTCTCTTTCTTTTCCTTCAAGGACTCCCATAATGTTAATGTTGGTATGCTTAGTCAGGTCTCTTAGTCTGTGTTTACTTTTTTTCCCTCCATTCTTGTTTCTTTCTACTCCTCAGCCTGAATCATTTCACTTGTCTTGTCTTTGAGTTCACTGGTTCTTTCTTCTGCCAGCTCCAATCTTCTGTTGAAACCCTCTAGTGAATTTTTCCTTTCAGTTATTGTGGTCTTCAACTCCAGTATTTCTGTTTAGTTCCTTAAAAAAATTTCCATCTACTTATAGAGATTCTCATACTGTTTATTCCTCATTTTCCTGATATCCTTTACTTCTTTATCCCTGTTTTCTTTGCTCTCCTTAAGCACATTGAGGATCATTTTTAAAAATCTTTGGTGTGTCCAAAGTCTGGTCTTCTTCATTGATGGTGTCTGGATTTTTATCTTGCTCCTTTTGATGGGCCATCATTTCCTATTTCTTTGTTGTCTTGTAATATTTTGTGTGCACATTGTACATTTTAATATTTTAAAGTGTTAATGCTGGGATTTAGTCTCTGAACTTTCTGTTCCTTAAGTTTGTATCCAGCTAGTTATATGCCAGAGATTTCCTTAAAGCCAGGAGCTAGCAAAAATAATCCAAAGAAAACAAACAAACAAAAAATACCACCTTTCACAGTATTTACAAATTGGCTCTGCATTGCCTGGTGCTGTTCTTCAGAGTTTAGCCCTCACATCAATAGACCTCCCCTCAAGAAGATCATTCTGAGACAAAAGCAAAATTCAGGGTCTTCTCTGTCCTTTCTGAACTTGCTTCTTGTCCTGGGCCTGTGCTTGCTTGTGGTTTCAGGAATTTTCCCATTACAGGAATACAAATGCCCCTTTTACTCCCTATGAAATTGATTTTCTCCCCCTCCCTGGTGCTCTATTGTATAACTTAAAGCAATTAATTCTTTGCCCTAGGCTGCTTTAACTTGTTTCTTATACTTCTTTAGCTATCAGCAAGCTGCTTCTGCCTGGAGGGCAAGTTCTGGGAGAGCAAGCTAGAGTGAATTACTTGGTTCAGTCTTTCAGGCTGACACCCAATAGATTGGCACCAACATGCAGATACTACAGTGTGTGCATAGAGGTCATGCTTCTCCCTCTGGAACAGGGCCGGGCATCCACAATGGGAACTTAGTCTGGCTCCATATTGCACTGGGGAGGGAGGAGGTGACAGGTCAGCAATGGCACTGTGAGCTTCTCCTACTGTTTTTAAAGCTGCTTTTTCTTGATTTAGCACTCACCCAGTTACTGCAACCCTTTAACTGTTTTCTGGAGTTCTGAGGAAGATTTCTCTGCCAGTTTTTGTTAGTTGTTCAAAGATTCTGTGAAGGGATGTCACCCTGGAGTATCTTACACTGCCTTCTTGGTCCCATAGTTACTAAACTTTAATATTTAATTTTTCCCCCATGGACTGCTGATCATGAATAAAATATAAGAAATCCTTCTTAAAAACCTGAAACCTAGGCTTATGTATTTTTTAATTGGTGTAAATGGGATTTTGAATCAAATCTAGTCTTCTTCTTCAGTTCCCTTTCATCTACTCTGTCTATATTGCCTGATTTCCTCATTTTGTTTGGCTCCTCCTTGGTTATTCCAGATGGTCTCTGGATGCATGGATCACCTAACATTTATGTTGAACCATCCTGTTTAACTCTGAAAGTGCTTTCTAAGAAGTTATTTCTCGATACCACATTGCCCCTTGGGTTTTGAAAGTGTTCATAGAATGCAAGACAATTTCTATTTGTTTAGATTTTCCAAAATTTGAGGAAAGTAGCATCTTAAAGTATAACCAAGACCCACCTACATGCTCACTTTGTTTTTCTTATTCTTACAAAACACTGAACACTAAGCATGACGTGTTCATGAGTTTCAGCAATTACAAGATGGATGGAGAGTAGAGGAGGTATATGTGTTCTGTACACATTTTACAAACCCTCATATTGGTTAGGTTGACCTCCATGACCCTGTCTTCAACTTTTTAATATTAGTTTAATTGTGAGAAAATAATAAAGAAAAAACAATACTTTATAAAATAATCCATTGACAGTCTACTTGTAAGTTGCAAACAAAAAGAGCATGAGAAATTATAAAATAATTTTTCTTCTCCACTATACAACACATTCTAGTTTTTGTTGAATCTCAAGGTTCTTTGTGCAAGCATTCAAAGTAACCCTTGGGACTTTGGGGAGGAAGTAAAGAAAGGATGGGAATGACTGTCTGAGCCATCCATGTACCATCTCTGGCTTTAGAACCATTAAACAAACAAACAAGTTGAATTATGTATAGCTACTTTCCAACCAGGGTTTTAGATGACTCTTCCATTGAGTTAGGGAGTCCTTACTGGGTTTCTGACTATATTCAACCCAGTCTGGCCTAAGCATTATCCCATAGTGGCTTTATTGCCCTCCAGTAGGGCCACTGAGTTGCATGACTCCACAAGGTCCCATGACAAAGATAGTACACTGCCTTCAAGTCCCTGCAGAGTAACAAGGTCTAATAAATTTAGGGAAGATACATGGGATGTTGGAGGATGAGGAAAGAAGATATTAGGAGTGGAAGAAGAAAATGAATGGATTTCTGAGGAAGATGAACAAAGAAATTGAAACACTCATTTTAGGTCAAGCTTTAAGCTTGTTCTGCCCTGAAAGATTATTAATATTTGTCATAAAATATTCTTAATGTTCATTAGTTTTCCTTTATGACTTATGGCCTAATCATGCTGCAGTCAATAGAAGAGCTTGCTTAATTAAACTAATTCTGAAAATAAAATTTTCACAGTTCTAAATTGAATGGGAAAAATGTATCAAGAAATTGGAAGGAGATTAGAAACTAAGAAAATTTTATAAAAGTAAAGCCTTGAATAAATGAAAGAAGGCTAGGAATTAGGCTTGTTTTATCCTTGTTTGAACAGCAGCAACAACAGCAAATCCCTCCCCGCCCCATGCAAAACTTCTCAGGCAGATAATGAAACTCAGTAGGATCCCTAGTTTCAGCCCAAATATTCTGAGTTCTAACTTTTAAAGCTAAGTGAAAAGTATTATCCTTTGACCTTCATCAGTTTTCAAAGGCTTTATAAAATAATAAATAATAAATAATAAGCTCCCCTTATTTTAATACTTCTGGCCCCCACTTCCTTCCACCTTTATCCCTAAAAGAAAAAAAAAAGTCATCTAATACCTGGGCTCTGTTGTGGATGAATCTAGGCAAAGATGTGCAAGGATAGATCTGAAGCAAGCAAACATGACAACTGACCATATAGCCATCCATTGCATTTTACCTAAATTTGCTCACCTCTATTTATTTGCTTGTCCCTTTACCAAAGGCACAAGCATTCCAAGGGAGAGGAAGGATGTATTGTCTCCTATCCTTGAAATGGGACCAGCTTTGCAAGCTATACACTATAGAACAAGTTACTTCTGCTTTGGTTCTCTGCCCTCGATTTAGGTAATTACCACCACCAGGTTATGCCTTGGTAAAGCCTTTTCTTTACTGAGAAAAGAAAAGGTTCTTTTCTAGCCACAAAATTTGCTTAAATATTTATAAAGATATTATCTAAAAGCTGAAGTATTTCTAGCTTTATATATATACATATATATATTTAACTAAATGCTAACTACTTGTGTTTTCATATTAAATTTTAGAGAAAATACTGGAGCAAAATTTAAAGAAATAGCACCACCTAGGGACAAATTAAATGTCAGCTCTGCAATTCCTACTTTCTTCTTAACAGTTTTGGAGTATCGTCACTTTTTTTTTTTTAATTGGAGGGGACATGTTTTAAATCCTTATTCCAGAGTAGTCTCCAGGCTTCTCAGTCCCTAAACTGTCTACAGTTCTGGCAGCCAAGACCAAGTTCTCTAATCAGATAACTTTTAGGAACTCTCTTTTACTGTCTCATGGTCAGTGATAACAAGGTATCCTCATTCTCATGATTATTTCTCCTTTCCTCTAAAAATGCCATTTCCAATAAAGCTTCAAACTCACTTCCATCCTCCTTTCTCAGTGTTTTCTGATTCAGGTTGTAATCATATATGATTAAAGCACGGGTATAAAATCTACCCGAGAATCTCTAACTATAATGATATTTCTTTCCATCAAAATGCAGGTACCATTCTGAGTAACTCCTCCCCTGGCACAGTGTGCATAACTCCTTTCCTCCTTTCTAAGTAATAGACTTACATGACATAGTAACTTAAATGATATAAAACTTTGTGGTTTTATAAGAATTTCAGCCCAAAGTTGAAAGCAGTGGCTCTGAACCCTTTGTGTGCTGTTTGTTAGGAATGAGGATCCCCTCAACCCAATTCTGAATCAGTAGGATTGGGCCCAGGAGTTTGCTTTTTTCTAACAAAAAATACCCAGGTGATTCAAATATAGGTGGTCGTTGGTCCAGTCTGAGAAACACTGATTTAGATGGTTATTTGTGTTCCATTGTGGATTTTTTTTTAAAGGAGTTATGTTAAAGCCAGGTATATAAGCTTCCTTACAAAATGAACTTGCAGCTTCAAAACCTCGTTTTTTAACCTCAGATTTAGAGAAATGTCTTTCCTGAGACTTTGAGAAGTAACAATGTAACATAGACTTTCCATAGTATTTGAATGAAAGAATACATTTTGTCTACTGGGGATACTTTTGGTCTAAAATAACTGTACTATTTTCTTTGGGGGCAGTACCATTTTCAGAATAAATTCTGTAAATGAGTATTTCTTAATTAAATGTTATAGATCTTTGGTATTTGGTATGCAATTTTAATAAGTACTGCATACTGATGATCAGTATATAGACCCTGTACACTTTGCATGTTTTGGTTTCATCTATGTCAGGGAGTTCCTTAATTTACATCTTGGATAATAGAGAGATGTGTAAATTCAGCACACTTTACCAGCTTATCATTAAATGGCAATTTGGTAAATTGTTTGCATGCCTTAATCCTGTGATTTCTAATGAGATAAGTGAACCAACAGGTTTTCTTTTGGAACAATCAAAATTATTGGTTTTCTATGGAATTAGAATTTAGGGAATGGCTTAGGTTCCAGGCCAGTTGCTGAGATTTGCAGGGATTTACGACAATTTAGTCAACTTCAGGTCAAACAGCACCATGCAAGTTTACACATAATTTGTCCCTTTTTATGTACTGTAGGCAAAGATGGAAAGTAAGAGTGGAAGGAAACCTCCTTCATCAGTAGGTCACAAGAGAGGAGAAAAATCTTGAATCATTGTTTCAGTTTAAAACAGTGTAATTAGAAATTTTTTCTTCTCCAAAACAATTTTCACTTCTGTATTAAAAATGTGATTATGCAATAACATATAGACTTTAAATTTTGCTTTCAAAATTATCTTTTCCTCTTGTAATTTTTGCTCATACATTTTAAATTTAAATTGGTGTTTTCAGGGCATCGCCAACAGTATTCATAGGGATGCTTCTGATGGTTGCCATTGGCTCATGAGCACCTCCATGTTTCTCTCCCTCATTTTTTAGAGTAAAGATGGCAAAAGTCCACTGCACATGACAGCTGTCCATGGAAGGTTCACACGGTCACAAACCCTCATTCAGAATGGTAAGAGAGATTCTTCAGCAGGGTCGTTATTTGAACAGCTTCCTGGTCTGACTGAGTTTGACTGTCAGTCTCCTGAACGTAAAAGATGATGCCCTGTTTGGGGATTTTAATAAGCATGGCTTTACACAATCCTCTGATGTACTTTGCTAAAAGCTCGTTATCAGACTTATCATCACTGTCCAGCTTAGTAATGAGAACTTAAAGCCACTGATTTTCCAGTCAGGCAAAGAACATGTGAGTTTTGGAACTGGAGATTGTATACTTATATAACCTAAAGATCCTATATTTTTCACTCTGAAACTAATAAAGATAAATAGCATACATTTTCTGGCAGCAAATCTGAATTTATATTTATATTTTAAAATTCACCACCATTCTGTAAGTTAAGACTCTTGAAGGTACTTGGAGAAAGGTAGGAAAAAATGAGGTGACTCAGAGGAAAAGCAGGTAGGTATGTGATATGAAGGGTCATAAAATCACAGACTTGATAGAGACCCTGGAAAGACACATAATCTGGTAATTTTCTAGGCTCACAACAAAGGTATACTTGAACCATTGCATTGTATCCATAGCCAAATTACTAGGGTGTGTCATTTCATATCATGGTTCATGTTACTATTAGTGGGTCATGACCAAGGTCAGTGGGCTGACCTTGTCATCTCAACTTGTTATCTTTGGAGACAATTAAAAATGATTTGTGCTGACATTCCAGGTCGGTTCATTGTACCTAAACTATCTACATTATTTCTATTTCTCAAAACTCTGGTATTAGTTTATTTTCTTGGACTTTTTTTTTATCTGTAAGAATTTTGGACGACCTGCACTTGAATTGTTAGTGGCACTGAGTTATGTCTTAGGCACTCAAGTCATAAAACCAAAAAGTCACCTTATGTTTAGATGGGGACCAGCCAGTAAAATTATGCTTAGAAAGCAAAATACCTGCAGCAAAGCAAAAGAAATTTATAAACATCTCAGTGAAGCTGTAAGGCAAAAGAAATCTTCACAGGTTTCAAGCCAAAGAAGGTAAAATGGTTATTAACTGCATAGCAACCATTATTTCTAATTTGAAATATTGGCATACCTTTGACATTAACTTTATGGAAGGAGCCACTTTGTTTTATTTTACTGAATGTAAATAAAAGGTGAGGATGCCCCTACTTTCTCATTTTTGAACATTTTCCTCATCCCACTCTGTTTCTCAACTGGTTTTCATAAACAGTGCTCACTCCCTTAAAAAGCAAACAAAGCCAGGAATAATTTGGTATCCATTTTATTTCCTATTTAATCAGTGGACCTCAGCTCCATGAGATAAAAAAGCTTTGTCCCCTGTTAAAGCAATTTCAAGCACCACTGCCCAGATTGGAGAGAGAAAATTTTTTCACTTTGTAGGCGCTGCCTTCCCGTAGGTCTCTCCCTGTGTGCCAGACCATTCTGACTGTCTTCTTTGAATCAAAGCCATGACTCATCTCCCCTCTGACTTGGTAGGGTCAAGTAAGTGTGCATATAACAGCCCCCAGACAGTTTCTGGCTGCTTGGACCTCTCCAGAGCCACCTCTGTGGCCATGATAATTCCATGCCCTGCCTTGGGCATTCCTGCTAGACTTTTGAGTTGGAGCTAGACCCCATGTCTTGTCCTCTCTGACTAAGGAGCTCTGTTTCTGAGCCTGTCCTCATCCTTGGCTAGCCTGACATCTCACCTTTGGGTTCAGTGGAGCCCAAGGGCCTGAATTGATGAGGACACGGTGTTTAGACTATATAGCCTGTTATGTATAATGAAAAAGCTAATGTTGGTGTGTTCACACTGTGTTAGGTACTTGGCTAAGCACTCCACCTAAATCCTTTAAGCATCCCATGAGAAACACTCACCCTATGAGATCACCTATTATATCACAGATGGGCAGACTGAGGCAGAGTGATTGTTACTTGTATCAGGATACACAGCCGGTATGTTGAGGAACAGGGATTTGGACTCATGCCGTCTAACATTGGAGATTAAACTCTCAACCACTACAGTATAAACGTGTTCACTGGAAGAACAATGACATGTTAAATTCATTTTTAAACTTGAATCCTTTATTTTTTATTTTATTTAAAAAATTTTAGAAGATACTTAGATTACATAAATGCTACATAAAAAATATAGGGGATTCCCATATGCCCCACACTCTACCCCTCCCACACTTTCCCACATTAACAACATCCTTCATTAGTGTGGTACATTTGTTACAATTGACGAACACATTGGAGCATTGCCACCAAGTGTGGATTATAGTTTACATTATAATTTAAACTCTTTCTCACACATTTTTGTCAATTATGACAAGTTATATATTGGCCTGTATCTGTCACTGCAACATCATTTAGGGCAATTCCAATGTCCCAGAAATGCCATCATATTACACCTATATATATTTTTAAAAGATGCTTAGGTTACATAAAAAGTATAGGGGATTCCCATATGCCCTGCTCCCCATACCTCCCACATTTCCCCACATTAACAACATCCTTCATTAGTGTAGTACATTCATTGCAATTGATGAATACATTTTGGAGCATTGCCACTAAGTGTGGATTAAAGTTTACATTGTAGTTTACACTCTCTCCCACCCAATTCTGTAAGTTATGGCAAGATATATAATGGCCTGTATCTGTTGTTGCAACGTCATTCAGGATAATTCCCAAGTCCCAAAAATGCCCCCGCATTACACCTGTTTTTCCCTCTCCCTGCCCTCAGAACCTCCAGTGGCCACTGCCTCCACATCGATGATATAATTTCTTCCATTGTTAGAATCACAATAAGTCTATAGTAGAATACCAGTAAGTCTACTTTAGTCCATAGTTTGTTCCCCAATCCTGAGGATTCTGGGATGGTGATGTCCACTCCACCTCTAACTGAGAGGGGGCTACAATCCATTAGGGCCAATGGATGGGACTCTCTTGCTTGCAGTTGTAGACTCTCTCAGTTCCTTGGTATGGTAGTTGTCCATCATCACCTCCTTGTTAGTTGTTCTGGGTGAGATCAATGAAC
>JAQZBX010114641.1:0-10001 GCA_029593785.1 Cabassous unicinctus
TATCATTTTACAAATATTGGTATGTACTGTGAAAAATCTTGATTTTTATGAACAATAAAAAAAATAAATAAATAAAGAGCCTGAAAAAAAAAAAAAAGAAATAACAAATTTTAAAAGAGAGTGCAAGGCCAGGTTAGATTTAATATAATCAGTTATACAAAATAGCATAGCAACAAACATTTATAAATCTAAATAATAATTCAAATATAATAGAAATTAATTATAACATAATTCTAATTTTTATATTATAGCTCTAACTATTGGACATAATGATCTCTAAGAATGAAATAAATTATTGATTTAGTTATTTAATTTCCATTTAGGCCATAATTCTTTCAAGGTAATCAAATTCCTATTTGGGAATTCTTCACATCTTATTGGAATGAATTGCAGCAAATAACAAGTTTCCACTCATAATTTTATGAAGCAGAAAAACTCAAAATCTTATTCAACAGTAGTCATGCTAAATAATGGTAGCTACCATTTTAATTCAACCCCCGGCTTGAGGGGACCAAGACTGATTGAAAATCATCCTGATGATAGAGACCGGCTTCTTTCCACCCAGATAGGACTGTAGCCTTAGCCTAGACCCCAGCCCCACTCCAGCAGGAAGGAGGCAGGGCAGACCTTCACCAGCCTCTCCAGGCAACTGCAGGCACTTTTGGTCTACCTGGTCTGTTTGTTTAATGCCTTCAGTTCCATCTCTGCACACCCCCACAATGGATAGGAGGGGGCTATTGTAATCTCAGCCTCCTTGGGTAACTGCAGATGTTTTTGGCCTGCACAAACTGGACAGTTGGGTGCCCATGGCTCCACCCCCACCCCCACCCCCAACAGGACAAAAGGGTGGCTGTGTTTCCCCAGCCTCTCTTGGCAACTGCAGGTACTTTTGGCCAGCACAGACTGGTTTGTTGAGTGCCTTCGATTCCATCCCTTCCCTCTCATAGGATAAGAGGAGCCTCGTGTTTCTTGAGCCTCTCTGGGCAACTGTAGACTCCTTCAGCCTGCACAGACTGGATACTGGGACACCTGTAGCCCCATCCCTGCCCCCAATAGGATAGGAGGGGAGCTGTGTTTCTTCAGTCTCTCTGGGCAACATCATGTACTTATGGCCCACACAGATTAGTTTATTGGGCACCTATGGTTTCATCCTCATGCCTTAAAGGGCAGAAGAGGCATCAGTCCCTCAGGGTTTCAGGGCAACTGCAGGCAATTTTGGTCCACATAGATTAGATTGTTGGGCACTCTGGAGGGTCCATCCCCACACCTGGCATGGTAGGAGGGGAAATGGATTGACATTAGCCTACCTGGTTAACTGTGGTCAGTTTTGACCTGCATGGCTTAGTTTGCTGCCCACACCTGGAGCTCCATACCCACCCAGGCAAGAGAGAAAAGGGAATGAAGCTTCATCTCTCTCCAGGCAACTACAGATGGTCTTGACTTGCGTGACTTGGATTACTACACATGATTACTACACAAGACTGCAGTGCCATCCCTATTCCTGGCAGAGGAGAAAGGTGGGAGAAGCTTCACCATCCACAGCTTACAGTACTGCTACTACACAATCATCAAGTAAGAAAGGGTAAGAAAGCCTTAAACTAAAGAAAGAAACTGTGCCTAGAATAAATACATCTAGTAAGCCAGATGCCAAGACACCAACAAAAAATTACAATACATACCAAGAAACAGGAAGATATGGCCCAGTCAAAGGAATTAGATAAGCCTGCATATGACATAAAGGAGTTGAGACAACTATCATAGATATTCAAACAAATATCCTTAATTATTCAATGAGATGGCTAAAGAGATTAAGGATATTAAGAAGACACTGGGTGAGCACAAAGAAGAATTGAAAATCATACATAGAAAAATAGCAGATCTAATGGGAATGAAAAGCACAATAAATGAAATTAAAAGTACATTGGAGGGAAGCACATGTGGCTCAAGCAATTGAGCTTCCATCTACCATATGGGGGGACCCAGGTTTGATCCTTGGGGCCTCCTGGTAAAGGCATGCCAGGACTGTGCGAAGAGCCAGGCCTATATGCAGAGCAACACAGCAAGTTGATGGCACAACAAAAAGAGCGATGCAGGGGAAATTCAAGGTGATACCCAAAAGAAACCAGGAACTGAGGTGACGCAAGCGATAGGGTGCCTCTCTCCACATCAGAGGTCTCCATGATCAAATCCTGGAGAAGAGAAGACAAAAAGAAAAAACAGACACAGAAGATAACACAGTGAATGGACACAGACAGCAAAAACAGCAGGGTTAGGGGGAGAGAGGTAGGAAATACACTGGAAGCATATAACAGCAGATTTGAGAAGGCAGAAAGAAGTATTAGTGAGTTTGAAAACATGGCCTCTAAAAGTGATCATACAAAAGAACAGAAAAAGGAAAGAATGAAAAAAAAATTTGACAGAGTCTCAGAAGTAAATGATCACAAGAGACATGTAAAAATACATGTCATGGGTGTCCGAAAAGGAGAAGAGAAGGGAAAGGAGGCAGAAGGAATATTTGAAGAAATAATGGTAGAAAATTTACCAGCCCTATTGAAGGACATAGGTACCCATGTCAAATAAGCACAATGTAAACCCATCAGAATAAATCCAAATAGACCTACTCTGAGACATATACTAATCAGAATGTCAAAAGACAAAGACAAAGAGAGAATTATGAGGGCAGCAAGAGAAAACCAATCTCCACAAATTCAACCAGACCAAAATTATATAAAGCACTTCCTCTGATCATAATGGAATAAAGTAGTAAATCAACAACAGGAAGAAAAAGGGAAAATTCACAATATATGGAGATTAAACAACACACTCAAATAATCAGTGAGTCAAAGAAGAAATTGGAAGAGAAATTAATAAATACCTTGTGACAAATGAAAAGGAGAACACAACATATCAGAACCTATGGGATGAAGCAAAGGCAGTGCTGAAAGGGAAATTTATACTCATCAGTGCTTACATTAAAAAAGAAGAAAAAGCTAAAATTAATAACCTCATTACACAGCTTGAAGCACTTGAAAAAGAATAGCAAACAATTCCCAAAGCAAGAAGAAGTAATGAAATAACAAAGATCAGAGCAGAAATAAATGAAATTGAGAACAAAAAACAATAGAACTAACCAACAGCTGGCTCTTTGAGAAGATTAACAAAATTGACAAACCCTTAGCTAACCTGGCAAAGAAAAAAAGAGAGAAGATGCAAATAAATAAAATAAATAAATAAAATGAAAAGTGAAAATGAGTACATTACTACTAACCCCACAGAAATAAAAGAGGTCCTCAGAGGATACTATGGAATGTAAGAATAGCCTACAATGACCCTAGAAAAAATAGAAGTCCTTAACACACCAATCACAAGTAAACAGATTGAAGCAGTCAATTTGACCCAGGACCAGATGGTTTCACAGGTGAGTTCTACCAAACATTCAAAGAATATCGGGAAGCAGATGTGGCTCAAGTGGTTGTACATCCATCTACCATATGGGAGGACCCGGGTTCGATCCCTGGGACCTCCTGGTAAAAAAAGGCAAGCAGTCTATCTGGGCCTGCATAGACACACGGCGAGCCATGCAGTAAGATGATGACACAAAAAAAAGATTCAGGGGAGAGTAAAGGTGAGACGCGCCGGAAACCAGGAACTGAGGTAGCACAAGTGACAGGGTGCCTCTCTCCCACATTGGTGGTCCTTAGAATTGAATCCTGGTGAAGCCTGGAGGAGAAAAATGAGAAGCGAGAGTAAGAAACAGACACAGAAGAGCACCCAGTGAATGGACACAGACAGCAAGCGGGGAGGGGGCTGGGACAACTCATAGAACTGTACACCACAAGAAATAATAAAAAGCAAAAAAAGTCAATTTAAATAAAAAACAAAAAACAAAGAATATTAACTACCTAGAGTGGTATAAACAGCATGGTATTGGCATAAAGATAGACACATAGACCTATGGAACTGAATTGATGGTTCAGAAACAGTTCCTCACATGTATGGTTTTTGACAAGCCTGTCAAACTCACACAGCTGGAGTAGAAATGGCTATTCAACAAATGGTTTTAAGAGAATGGTATATCCATATCCAAAAGAAAGAAAGAGTACCTCTCTCTCATACCTTACCTAAAAATGAACTCAAAATGCATCAAAGAACAAAATATAAAATGTAGAACCACAAAGCTCCTAAAAGAAAATATAAAGAAACATCTTCAAGATCTGGTGGTTGGAGGTCGAGTCTTAAAACTCACATGGAAAGCACAAGCAATGAAAGAAAACATGGATAAATGGGATCTCCTCAAACTTAAACACTTTTGTGATTCAAATGATTTCATCAAAGGTGAAAAGGCAGTCACGCGATGGGAGAAATAATTTGGAAACCACAAATCCGATAAGGGTTTGATTTCCATTCTATATAAAGAGATCATATGACTCAACTTTAAAAAAGCAAACAATCTAATTTAAAAAATGGGCAAAAGGCTTAAATAAACATTTCTCCCAGGAAGAAATACAAATGACCCAAAAGCACATGAAAAAATGTTCACTATCACTAGCCAATAGGGAAATCCAAGTCAAAACAAAAATGAGACACCATTTCACACACCATAGAATGGCCATTATTTAAAAAAAAAAACAATAAGTACTGGAGAGGATGTAGAGAAGTCGAACACTCCTTCACTGTTGGTGGGAATGTAAAATGGTGCAGCCTCTGTGGAAGATAGTTTGGCAGTTCCTCAGTAAGCTAAATATAGAACTGTCATATGCTCTAGCAATTACTCTGCTAGAAATATATCAAGAAGAACTGAAAACTGTTAAGCAAAGAGACATTTGCACACTGATGTTAACAGTGGCATTATTCACAATTGCCAAAAGGTGGAAACAACCCTAGTGTCCATCAACTGATAAATGGATAAATAAAATATGGTATAGACATATGATAGAATACTGTGCTCTTAAAAAAAATACTGTGCTCTTGTAAGAGGAAATGAAATTGAGACACATATGAAAACATGGATGAAACTTGAAGACGTTATGCTAAGTGAAATAAGGCAGACACAAAGGACAAATACTCTATGGTCTCATTAATATGAACTAAATATGAAGAATAAAAGCATAATAATGTTTTACAACCATGTATTGTGTTGGTGGTAGGGGTGTTGTAAGGGAATTCCACACAAGTGTACAATTGTTTTGTAAGTTCACAACTTCTCTAATAAAAACATATTTTTTAAAAATGGGCAGAAGACTGGACTAGATATTTCTCCACAGAGAATATACAAATAGCCAACAAGTACATGAAAAGATGCTCAATATCATTAGCTATTAGAGAAATGCAAATCAAAACACAATGAGATAACATTTCTGTTACAAAACAGAAAATTACAAATGTTGGAGAGGATATGGAGAAACAGAAACACTTATTTGTTGCTGTTGGGAATGTAAAATGGTGAAGATGCTGTGGAAGACAGTTTAGCAGTTCCTCAGAAATCTAAGTATAAAATTACCATATGACCCAGCAACCCCTCTATTAGGTATAAAATCAAAGGAATTGAAACAGAGACTTGAACAGATATTTGCACAACAATGTTCATGGCTGCATTTTTCACAATTGTCAAAACCTGAAAGCCACCCCAGCATCCAGCTTCTCATGGGTGCATAAAAAAATATGGTATGTACATATAACAGAATATTATTCAGTTGTAAAATGGAATGAAGTTCTGATACATGCATCAACATGGATGAACCTTGAAAACATCATGTTGAGTGACTTAGCCAGTCATGAAAGGAAAAATATTGTATGATCTCACTGATATGAAGTAATTAGGATAAGCAAACTCAACAGAATCTAGATAAACAGAATCTAGAATATAGGTTATGAAAAAATGGGATATTTGGATAAATGGAAATATTTTCATAATGGATGGAGCACAAGATTGTGAACATAATTAACAGCACTGAAATATATATAGTGAATGTGGTTAAATGGGGAAATTTTAAGTTAAATATATGGTAATAATATATATTTTTTAAATCCATGGAACTGCACTGAACAGTGAACCATAAGTTAAACCATGAACTATAGTTAATAGTATAATAATAAAAATGTACTTTCATCAATTGTAATAATTTTTCCACACCAATTGCAGGCATAAATGATAAGGTGGAATATAAGTTTCCTTTATTTTATGCAGGATTGTTTTGTAAACCCCCAACACCTCTAATAAAGAAAAACTTCAAATCTAAGACAGAGAACAGTCCGTTTGCTCTTTTTTTAGGATTCCTATCCCTGATCTTTGTTGCCAGTCATCAAAGATATCACTTACTACCCCAACACACATTCATTATGAACTGGTGGTAATGCTGATATGGAGTGTAAGATGCAATTTTTTTTTCTGCTGCTTAATATTTTGGAATGACAGGATCAAATGAAGTGAAAAAAGAAGATAAAAGGTATGAAGAAGATAAATATACAAACAAGTTTAGGAAATATTATCGGTGGAGGTAAAAGTAATGTGAAGAGAAAATTCAATGGATATGGAAATCTAAGGAGAAATAAAACGGTGTTTTTAGATTGAGTTCTATTATTAGGGGGATAAGTTCAAGAAAAAATTAAAATATAAAATTATATTAGCAAATAAGTGATAAGGAGGAAAATGTTTAACAAGAGATATATACTTGATACATACCTCTTTGCTCATTTTCTGAAGTACAAACTATAAACTGACTAACTTAAAGTAGAAAGATCTAAATTTCAAAAAATGGCAAGTATTTGATAAATTTCAAACTCATAATGATTGGTGCAGGACTGGTGTTGACACAAGTTATTGGTGGAATAAATACCTGTCACAGTAAGGATATTCAAATGCTAGGTGAACAAACAATTAAAAAACAATAAAATAATAACTTGGATCTACTGAGCACGATATATATGAAAAACATTATTCTTGATCTTTTATACATAAATATGTGACACAGTGAGAATAAATATAGAAAGCAAAAAAATCTTTCCATGCTAAAACACAAATGGTAAATTACAGAGCATGGGGTCAAAATGAAGGAATTTATTTTCAGATGTGATCTTAAAATTACTGAATTTTATAAACAAGCAGTTAGTGGCCAAATTACCTGACATTTTTTCTTTGAAATCAAAAGATATAATGATATCTCTAGGGAAAAAATTCTTTCTTAGCGCTTTTCATCATCAAAACAAACTGAATAAGCACATTTATATAATTTTCACAGTGTAAGACAAAGCAGTTGCATCACAGATACCAACAAAATATTATTTCCAACATTGAAAATACAAATTATTATTCAGAAGGCAGAACACATACAAAAATAAACATATAAAGAACAAAGTTAATTGACAAATGAGAGGTGGTTCCAGTGTTATCTAGGGGAATTCACATGAGAAGATATCTGAGAATTTGGATTCTAAGATGGTGCCTAAAGGAAGATGAAGGAAAAGGCAAAATATCCCAGGCAGAGGAAGCAGCAGAAGTAGAAGCAAATTGAACAGCACAAAAATGATTTGATAGAAATCAATAATCAGAGGTCTCCTCTCAAGTCATCTCTGATTAAAGTGCAGCCATAGACAAGTGGAAAGAAAGACTTCCCAGTCAGAATTATATAGTTTAGCACATTCAGATAATTGTAAAGCAATTTATTGTAAAAATTTCCCAGTGATCCAAATCTCCCCAGTGGCAACAGTGGTACAAATGCATAATTATAAAATGTCTAAACCAGAATTTCATCGTATCAAACCACTGCTTTATCCAGCTTCAATAATCATGCCTACCATCTATCACCCCAAAAAATTCAATGTAAAAAAAGGAAACAATAAAAATCATATAACGAAATCATTAGAACACAGGTTATAGAAGAAATTGTAATGAGTTTTTAAGATAACCTTACTATTGATAAATATTAAAAATTAAAAGCTTTTCAGTTATAAATTATTTTGCATTCCAGTTGAAGTCTTTCCCAGCTACCTCCAAATCAAACTGCAAAAAGAGGAAAAAAAGGTCTAACTATTTAAGGTTGAAAAGAGTAAAATTACAGGAAAATATATGTCCTGGGAAAGTTTTTCTGTAATTTTGGAAGTACTATTTTCAATATTTAGAATCATAGAGTAGTCAATGTGAAAGTATTGATACAGTACAAATGATTTATTCTATGTACCAATGTAAAATTGTAAAGTGGTTTTATGAATATTTTATAAAGTAGGCATGATTTTGTGCTTTAACTATGTAATTGTGATTGATAATTTAATGGGAAAAATCATTTTAATGATATTAGGAATACATTTTTTATAATTTAAAAAATAGTTTGGAACTCTTTTAAGTGAGAAACAAAAACATACATCTGGTGCAGAAATAAATGATGGTTCAGAATCTAGTATATCTCCTGGATCAATAAAGAAAAAATAAGACTAGAAGATATCTCACCAATTTCATTATAAATGGAAAACAAAAATATATTTATTGCATACAAATAAATTTAAAGATAACAAATTGGATACTATTCTCTATTGTCTCAGGAAACAAATTGTAGAGTTCAGGTCCTGTCAAAGAAAGAGACTTAGGTGAAGATACCTAAACCTTGGTTGAAAATCAATTTAATGTAAAACTATAAAGGAACAACTGCAACAATACCCAAATGTAGGCAATGGTTGATGCTTTCCAAATTCATACTAAAAACAAAGCAGAGAGACATCTTTGTTAGGAATGTAATTTTTCTAGTATTTTGATCCAATTGGACAATCCATTCCAGCTTTCAGTAAATATAAGATGGAGATTAAAAAATTAATCAGAACTAAAAATTTAAAAGTTAAAATTTAAAATAAGAAGGCAGCTCTAATTAAAAATTAGGACCAAACAATTGTAAAGAAATAGAGATTTATTAGATTATCTGAATATAGCAATTATGATATATTTGGGAAATCAGGAGAAGAAAGAATAGCATATATACTTTAAAATTTAGGAAAGAGCATTTTATAATGTTCACATAAGGGCTAGATGTCAACTTGGACCTTGTTTAATGCAGGGGTTCTTAACCTTTTTTGTTCCACGGACCCCTTTGGCAGTCAGGTGAAAACCACAGACTCTTACTAAGCCCACATTATACTGTGTATTATTTAATATATATATCACACCCACTCCAACACATCCCCAGAATAATAATATTTTTTTGAATTTCAATTCAAGCTCATGGACCCCTTGTTAAGGACCTCAGTTCTAATGGGAGAATGATCTATACCTTTTAGAGATTCTGATCATAGAAAATTGCCAATTTGTTTTAACTTCTAATTATGTTTTAGCTTATTTAAAATATTGAAGTTGTACTTTCAAAACAATAGAAACAATTTTTATTTAGAGGAGAAAAGATTTTTATGTTACTCTATAGTTGACAAAATCTGAGATATGTTTCCTGAGATAGGGCATGGAAGTTTCAATATAACTTATTTGAATAAAAAAAAAAAGTCTTAAAATCTTGGGTAAATTATTTAAATTTGGAGACCTACCTTGGATAAAGAAAGTACCTGTATTAGTCAGCCAAAGGGGTGCTAATGTGAAATACCAAAAATGGGTTGGTCTTTATAAAGGGTATTTATTTGGGGTAAAAGTCCACAGTTACCAGGCCATACAGCATAAGTTTCTTTCCTCACCAAAGTCCTTTGTCACCTGTTGGAGCAAGACAGCTGCCGGCATTTGCCAGTGTTCAGGCTTCTGGGGTTCCTCTCTTCCTGGAGCTGCGTTTCTCTCCGGACTTAGCTCCTGTTTCCTCCACAAGGTCAGCTGTAGACGATCAGGCGAACGGCTTGCTTCTCTTCTCTTGGGGCCTTTTTTCCAACATCAAAACTTCTTCTCAAAAGACTGCTTCAACTCTGCACTTTGCCTTGCCTTTTATATTCAATTCCCCACCCACCAAGGGGTGGGGCTCAAAGCTCTACTGACGTGGCTCAGTGAATGCCCTAATCATATCCTAATCTTGCCCGGATTAACA
>JAQZBX010114642.1:0-10001 GCA_029593785.1 Cabassous unicinctus
ACCCCTGCCCACTGTGCCCTCTAACACTCACGTTAAATAGTACCTCAGTGAGATATAGGCCACTTCCAAGGTGGGGCACCTTCCAGCTCAACACGTGGCCTTAAAAGTCAGCACCGAGGCCGAAAGAAAAGCATGGCGAGCTCACACCTGCTCTTCTGGGCCATCAGAGGTGACGGCTGACATTTCTTCTTGCAGCCTATTGGTTAGAATTGGTCACACGACTCAACCTAATTGCAGAGCAGTTGGCAGGAAAGTTACATGAAATTTGGTGACACTGTGTCTCTTAATTGGGAAATACAAAGCACCACTGGGAACCTGAAGCCTGAGTTCATAGGTTGAGACAAGAGCTTAGCAGGAAGGGCTTCAGGGAAGAAATCTAAAAGCATGAGACTTAAACAGGTACCTTTTATTTTATACCTGTACCTGGTGTTTATGGAAAAATTAGGATGGCTTTCCACTTGACTTGGTCTTAGTAAACAGCATATTATAAGCGCAATTAACTTTTCACTGAAATTACAAAGGCACGTTGGTGCAGAGGTACCAAAAGAGCTAGGTTCCATTCCCTGTTCAGCTAGGAACATGTAAAGCAAGGCACAATCTTTCTGAGTCTCAATTAACTTCAACTGCGAAAGAGAAAAAAAAAAAAAAATACACACACACTCTAACTCGAAGGTTGTCATGAAATCAAATGAAAATGTATATGAAATATTTTTGTGATAGCAAAGTGCTATTTTTCAATTGAATAATTCTTATCAGTTAGTTCTTTTTTATATAACTCACCATGTTACAGTTTGCATTGAATATAATAAATACATTAGAGCCACTATTTTTACCTGTGACATCACCTTTTAATGGTTCCTGTTTCTATTTAATGCTTTAGTTGCAATCTACAGAGTGACGGAATGACAATATCTATTTCTCCCTCCTTGGTTTCGTGTTTTAGGTAAAAATTAAAATCCTCATGCACATGGGCCATATTCAACAGAATGTTTTGTTTTTGCTAAGAGTCTAACTGGTTGTGCTACTGACTTGTAAACACAGTCTAAAGACTATAATGATGGGTATTTTTTCTCAGATGTTAATTTTTTTTACCTTTTATTATGAAAAATGTATAACATATACTGTGGTGGTAAAAATAATGCCCTTTCCCCTCCCCACCCCTGCCAAACATATTCACATCCTAACTCCCAGAATCAGACAATGTGTTAGGTCACATGGCAAAGGGGAATTAAGATTGCAGCTAGAATTACATTGCTAATCAGCAATCATTGAGATGGGAAGATCCTTTGGATTATCTGGGTGGGTTCAATTTAATCACATGAATCCTTAAAAGTAGAGAACCTTTCCCAGCTGGGAAGAACCAAAGAGACAGTGGGAGAAGTACTTGACCCACTGTTGTGGCTTTGAAGAAGGAGGAAGGAAGCCCAAAGCCTCAGGCACATGGTAGTGTCTGGTCATATCTCCCCTCTCATCTGGACTTTGCTGCTTCAGCTTCAGGCTGCACTGTCTGTAGCCTTTCTCTCTCCCAGATTTGTTGGTTTTCACTTCTGGAGGCTTCCTCTGTCACTGCAGTTTTTTCTGTGTCTGCAGCTTTTTATTCCTTCCTTTATAAAGGACTCCAGTAAGAGGATTAAGACCCACTCTGAGTCATGCCCTACTGCAGTGATCTAATCAAAAGGAAGATCCCTTAACTGAGCTAATCAAAAGGTTCCACCTACGATAGGTTTACATGCACAGGAATGGATTAGCTTTAAGAACAGCATTTTCTGGGATCTACACAGCCTCAAACTGTGGCACAGTGAGGAGCAGGAAGAAGACACAATGAAGAAAGGTAAACAAAGCCTGAGGAACCTGTGGGAGACCATCAAGCATACCAATTACACGTTGTGGGAGTCTGAGAAGAAGAGAGAAAGGAAAGGAAAGACTACTCAAAGAAATAATTGCTGAAACCTCTTCAAATTTAATGAAAGACATAAATATATACATCCAAGATGCTCAATTAACTCCAAACAGAACAAATCCACATAGTCTCACACCTTACCATGTTATAATCAACCTGTCAATTGCCAAAGATGAGAGAATTCTTATGGGACAGGAGAGAAGCAATGAGTCACACACAAAGGAACCTTAATAAGATTAAATGCCAATTTCACACAGGAAAGCATAGAGGCAAGAAGACAGAGGTATGATGTATTTAAAGTACCAAAAGCAAAGAATTGCCAACCAAGAATTCCATATCTGGCAAAATTGTCTTTCAAAAATGAGGAGAGATTCAAGACATTCCTGCATAAGCAAAAGCTAAGTCACACTGGACCAGGCTGATAAAAGTGCTAAAGAGAGCTTTGCAAGTTGAAACGTGTTGGGGGAAAATGGCGCTCACTGGGACACAGAGACTGATAATTGCAGGCAGGAAGTTTATTGAGAAGCTCTCACATCAGAAGAGGTCTGAAGAATAGACTTCAGCCTGCCCCCGGAAGGGGGAATATGAATTTATACAGTACCTTCCTAGGCAAGGAAATGATGGTTGATGGGGGGGGGTCGGAGGTCCGAGTGAGGTACAGTGGCCAACAGGAAGCCTTAGATGCAAAAATTTCCCTTGTATGGCTAGAGGATAGTGAGCTAGGGAGTTATGTGTCCTTGGAATGCTGGAGGGGTTGGTAGTGCCTTGGTCTGGAGGTGGTGAAGGTCTCTATCTCACTTTATACCCATCTCCACATGGTTTCTTTGTTCAACTTTTGGGGAAGTGCCGTGTTTTTAGGCACATAGGCTATGGGCGAGGGGGCTTGCCTTTCATCAATGTATATTGGGGGAACTGAGTTACAGCTTGTTAATTATTGCAAACCTAGTGAAGGGGGACCTCTAACAAAAGGAAAGGACAATAGAAAATAATAGATTGCAGCAACATAAAGAAATAAGGATCTCTGGTAAGGGAAATAACATGGGTAAATAAATGAAAATTCTATTGTGTTTTTGGTTTGTAACTCCTTTGTTTACATCCTACAGGATCCAACAGGCAAATGCATAAAATGTAATGATATATCAGTGGTTTTGGACTCAATGTATAAACCTGAAATTTGTGGCAAGAAGTACATAATCAGGTACTGAGGGTAATAGGAATATGATTTGCATATATCATTGAAGTTGGTATCTAAGCAAGTGAGAGTGTTATAGTTTTAGGATGTTAAACTAAAGTGTCAGTGAAAAAGAAAGTATCAGAGAATATACAACTCATAGACACAGAAATTAGAGTACAGGGAAACAGATGTGGTCCAAGCAACTGGGCTCCCATCTACCATATAGGATGTCCAGGAGGTCCTGGTGAAAGGCAAGCTGGCCCATGCAGCGAGCTGGCCCAAGCGGAGTGCTGGCCTGTGCAGGAGAGCTGGCCCTCACTCCGTGCAGGCCCTCGCGGAGAGCTGGCACAGCAAGATGACACAACAAAAAGAGACGCAGAAGGAAGACAATAAGAGACGCAGCAGACTAGGGAACTGAGGTGGCACAAGAGATTGAGCACCTCTCTCCACTCCGGAAGGTCCCAGGATTGGTCCCCAGTGCCACCTAAAGAGAAGACAAGCAGACACAGAAGAACACAGAGAGCAGACAGCGAGTGCAAAACAATGAGGGGGAGAGGGAGAAATAAATAAATAAATACATCTTTTTTAAAAAGTGCATATCCTTTTTCTTAGGAAATGTTCATGGTAATATTAAGTATTAAAGGAGCATGATGTATGCAATGCACACTCAAGTGCTCATAAAATGGATTAATAAATAGATGGACAGATAACCAGAAAGATGGATAGATGGATTGATAGATTGGTGGAGAGATAGACTGATACAGCAAATGTGGAAAAATGTTAAAATTGTTCAATCTGGTTGTCTGGGGTATGGTAGTTTGAAGCTGTATGTACCCCAGAATAACATGTTCTTAAATTGAATCCAATCCACTCCTGTGGGTATAAACCCATTTTAAGTACGACCTTTTGATGAGGAGACTTCAGTTAAGGTGTGTCCCACCTTAATCAGGATGGGTCTTAATACTATTCCTGGAGTCCTTTGAAAGAGAATGAAATTCAGACAGAGAAAAAGCCACAAGAAGCAAGAAGCTGAAACAGAACCCAGGAGAGGAGGGAGAAATCAGGAGAGGCTGCCATGTGCCTTTCCATGTGACAGAGGAAACAAAGATCACCGGCAGAACCCCATAGTTCTCACATTAATGACGCCTTGATTTGGACATTTTCCCAGCCTCAAAAACACAAGCAAATAAATTCCCATTGTTTAACCTACCATTCATGGTACAGTATTTGCTTTGACTAGCCTAGGAAACTAAAACAGACTTTGGTACTAGGAGAATAGGATGTCGCTATTGCAAATACCAAAAATGCAGAAACAGCTTTGGAATTGGGTAACGGATAGAGACTGGAAGAATTGTGAGCTGTTTGATAGAAAAGCCCTGGATTGCTTTGAAGAGGCTATTGGTAGAAATATGGATGCCAAAGCTACTTCCAATAAGTCCTTAGTCAGAACTGGCAAGTGTGTTATTGGAAACTGGAGGAAAGGCAAGCCTTGTTTTAAAGTGTCTGAGAACTTGGCAAAATTGATTCCTGAAGTCAGATGGAAGGCAGAATTTGAGAGCAATTAACTTGGATATTAGCTGACAAGATTAACAAATTAAGTGTAGAAAGTGAAGCCTGGTATTCCTTGCACTTATAGTAAAATGCAAGGGGAAAGGGACTAACTGAGAACTGAACTCCTGGGCACAAAGAAACCAGAAATTGCTGGTTTGGTAAAGTCTGAGGTTCCAGAAAGCAATACTCCAGAGAATAGTGCTCCATGTGAGAGTTTAACTAAACATGGAAGCAGTCAGCAATTACCGTGGAAGTCAGGATTAGAAATGCAGTTATCCAGGAAGGATTTGTGAAAAGTCTTTTATTTGATGGTTTGGATCCCTGTGCACTACATGCAAAACCAACAAGTTTTGTTGTTGTATTTTTGTTTGTTTGTTTGTTTTTTCTCTGAGATCAGTATGAATGGGAACCACTGCCAGCTTGGAATAAAAGGGATAGAAAAGGGACAGATAGAAGGAAAAAAAGAAGAGGTTGGAGCCTTCACCCCAGTGTTTGGGGAGAGCATGGCCACTGTGCAAGTGCTTGGAAGGGCTGGAGCTACTGCTTCATCAGGCTTGGAGGACCAAACCTCATTCCACAGATGACTCTCAGACCTTGAAATCTGATGGAGCTCCCCATGCTGAGTGTCAGAATTGTTTGGGACCTGTGACCACTGCTTTCCTTCCAATTTCCCCTACGGGAATAGGAATGTTCATCCTATGCCTGTACCTCCATTATATATCAGAAGCAGATAACTTTTCTCTAGGTTTCACAGGTTTATAGATGGAGGAGAACCATACACCAGGAGAGACAGCACCTATAACAGATTTTGATGAGATTTTGCACTTTGCATTGTTACTGAGATGACTCAAGGCTTTTGGGATTTTGATGGGATGAATGTATTTTGCATACAGAAAGCATGTTTCTTTTTGGGGCCCAGAGAGTGAGGTGTGATGGATTGAAGTTATATGTATGCCGGAAAAAAACATGTTCTTTAATCAAATCCATTCCTGTGGATGTAAACCCATTGTAAGTAGGACTTTGGATTGAGATGACTTCAATTAAGGTGTGGCCCACCTCAATCAGGATGGGTTATAATCTTTTTACTGGAGTCCTTTAGAAGAGAATGAAATTCAGACAAAGAGAAAGAAAGCTACAGGAAGTAAGAGCTGAAGTGGACCCAAAATTGATGGGAGAGACCAGGAGATGCCACCATGTTCCTTGCCATGTGACAGAAGAGCCAAGTATCACAGTAAACTACTGTGGGAAGAAAGTATTGCTTGAAGATTTGTTGATGTTCCTAGCCTCAAAACCATGAGCAAATGAATTCCCATTTCATGGTAATTGCATTGAGCAGCCTAGGACACTAAAACTTGGGGGAATATGGGTTTGTTGGAGTTTCCTATAGGGGTTTTGTATTATTTTTGTAACTGTCCTGTAAGTTAAAGAGTATTAAAAAAATAAAAAAAGTTTACAAACAAATGTCTGGTTGCTAAAGCATCAATGAGAAGGGTAAAACTGCAGGCTCAGAGAGTGGACATGAATCAAGGGAGGCTCTGACCAGAGCCAGAGACAAGGGCACATTACTAGTATGCCCAGTGAGGGCACTGCCAGGTGCCCCAAACCAGGTCTGCTCCTCCGTGTCACCCACTCCCTGTTAGGGCCCCTGGTGGAGCATCTGAGTGGTGAGGCTTAGGTCACAGAGTGGCTAGGAAGGGAGAAGAAGGAAGATCTGGCCTTCTGGGCTTCTAGAGTGGGAGATGGGACTAGACTCCCACCAAGACTCACAGAAAGGTGGGTTCCTCAAAAACAGGAAGAAGATTAGATGCTGGCTGCAAAAATGTGCACTGTATATTGAGATGCAAAGTATGACAAAAATGCCCTACAATTGCCTTGATAAAATTAAGGAAATCCTTTTCAAATCCTAATTTTCTTCTCATTATTATTTTTTTCTGGCCTGAAGGTTGTTTAATTTTATCAGATGTTTTTTTCAAATTTAATGAATCAAATTTTCCCCCTCCTAGAGAGAGCTAGTTTTCCCGTACTATCTGCTCTCTGTTTCTTCCATTGCTATAGTATTTAGGAGATACATGACCTCCCAGTAGATTTCCCAAAGTCCCTTGAGCTAGACGTGGCCATGTGATCATCTTCTGGCCAATGAAATGTAATGGAAGAAATTCACCCCACTATCCATGTCTTCACCACTTCTTTCTTCTCGCTTGCTGGAATATATCCTGAAGGCAGGACCAGGAGCAGCCATCTGGACCCACAAATGGAAGCCATGTGTGGAGGAGAGCAGAGCAACAACTTAGTCTAGTATATCGTCATTACTTCCCTTCCCTTTATTACTTTTTGCTTTATCTGCAGTTAGTATCTTTTTATTTGCATAATTGCTACATATGGCTCTTAATTCAAATGAAAACTCTCTCCACCAGCTATGTAAATCTTAATACATTAAAACATTAATTATTCTGACTGTTTCATCTTCTGGAAGAAATGAAATGTCTTCCAGAGCCTACAGGCTTCAGAGAAAGCATGATCCTGCCGACTTCTTACTTTGGGGCGTCTAACCTCCACCACCGTGAGACAATAATTCCTCTTGTTGAAGCCCACCAGCGAGGGGTATTTGTTACACAGCCCTGGGAAGTTAGGACAGGAGGCTTCCCAGGCGGGAGGGAGTATCTGAACACCAAGGGGCCGACTCTCTGCCAGGTCTGAGCCAACCCCCCCAGCCCTGCTGCTGTTAACTCTGCAAGTCACTGGCTCCCTCTGAGCCTCAGTTTCCCCAGCTCAAAACTGGGCTTGGACTATATGCCTCAAAGGACTGCTGTGAGGACTCACTGAGCAAGTGTGGAAATGGATTATAGTGCACATTCACACAGAAGGTACTGAACAAACGTTTCTTCACTCAGCTGACAGGAGGACAGAGCCCCTGATAATTTCACAATCCTGTGTTTTTACTCAACTAAAGCTCTGTTTGCAAATTCACAGAAGTTAACCTGAATTTGGCCCTCACAAAAAGCACTGGGCTTCCTTATCCAAAGGATCCTACTAAATCAAAGGGTAGGTGACTGACTCAAAGTCAAATGATTAGTAACCCTAATTATATCTGCAAAATCTCTTTAGCATGTACCGTAGACATGGCTGTGATGTCTCACCGTAACCACAGTCTTAGGGGTTAGGGTGGGAACTTGGGGGTGGGGTGGAGTGGATTTTAGGGTTCTGCCTAACACCTCTTATAAAGCCATTCATCACATGGCTCCAAACTGCACGGTCTCATCTCTTAGTCGCTTTCGACTCTCTTCTCCTAATGTATTGAACCATAGTCCCTTCCCCAACTCACCGTGTTCCCGCTCACGACCAGCCGTTCCACACACTAGCTACTCTCCCTGAAACACTCTTGCTCCTTTGAATAGCTAGATCTTCCCCAGGTTTCAGGTTAAATTTCACTTTCTACAGAAAAATTTCCTGGCCCTTCAAAGCCTTTGTCACACTGCATTGTAAAAACCTATTCTTTTCCAGAAAATAAGTCCTTTGAGGTTAGGAGGTCTGGCACACAATAAGCAGTCAACAAAATTTTGTTGAATGAATGAATAAATGAATGAATAGCTATTGTCAGTCAATAAATTGTTGGAAGACCAGCATATAATTATACCATGCCTCCTTCAAGTATGCTTTGTGCTCTAATTTCATCTCTAGGCTTTAATGAGGTTGACTTGGAGTTAGAACTCCAGGGTCAATTTCTAGCAGTATAATTTAAGCAAATCATTTAAAATTTCTGAGTTTCTGGATGGGATGGTTTTTCATGTGAGGTCTTCTCATACAAATTGCTGGGTCAGCAAATGAGAAAGAAAGGTATTTTCTTTTCAAAAATAATATCTTAAGTGCTATGATTTAATGTCACACTCAAAAACCAAAAACAGCTAAAATTATAGAGAAATGAGTAGAAAGGCCTTGTTTCCAATGTTGTGTTCTGTAGACAAGTCAGTTACAATTCAGCTTCAACATCTTTACTATGTGGAACCAGTTGATTTCCTAAGTCCCTTTCCCGCCTGCTATTCCTGCTCCTTGCCTAAGATGAGCAAGCATTACCAAGAAATATTACTGCTAAAAGTGTTGCTAGAAATATTTTCTTAATTGAAGTGCAGCCAGGATCTCTTCCGTGAACAGGAATCTAGTTGTTGAGTTCCAATCTCCATGCCTGCTGACACAGGACAGTGCTTCCCCAAAGCCTGCAGGCCTACAGAGCTGTTCAAACAAGAAAATAAACAGCAGCATCTTACATCCATGAGCTGGGAGCAGCCTTACTGTCAAAACATTGCTGGCTGCAGATCCCTGATGACACCCATGCTTGGGAGAAGACTGTTTGGTCACAGTTCATAGACATTGGCTGTGAAGTCTCGACATGCAGGAAAAATCATCTGGAACTCTAAAGAGAACCATGGGCGTGTTACCACATTGTGGATTTCCCCTTCAGCAATCCCTCTCCATACCCACCTTTACTGTCATGTTTATGTGTTAGTTCACTCGATTTCATCTCCAAAATAGGACATTTCTTTGTTCAGTCTCTGTGTTGAGAGAGAAAATAATCAGGCCAATCTAAAGCGAATTGTTGACGCCACAGTTTATTTATCCTTTGGCTTCTTAATAATCTCATGCAGGCAACTATGTCCATTGTAAAGTGTGGACAATTCTAGTACCTATTCAAATGGGAATTAAATAAATTAATGTACATGAATTAATTGCTGGCACTAAATAAGTGCTTATTATTAGCTGACCATTTAAGCTCTTCAGGACTGGGAAACTCATGAGCAGAAAAAGTAGACAGCTACCTAAGAGGTATGCTCAAAGGAGAATCTTCTCCAAAAGACACACACACACAACTCTCTGCCATTTTATTGAGAGCTTTTTCTTTTCATTTTGAGAATTTTGTCTAACTACCTAGAGGGGGTGGGGGCTTCTATTATGGAGGCGCTTTGGGCCATGATTTGGGTGTGGACCAAAGCGCTTCCCTCCCTCAGCAACACGGGCTGAGCTACGGGGTGGGCCTGGCACATAGGCAGGACCATTCAGAGCTTCCTCAGGACTGAAACACGGAAGCTGGTACAAGAAGCCCCCACTTTCTGCAGGCTGGGGAGACCAGGGCCCAAGGCTCCTCTCCCTGGGAGCAAACAAAAGCAGAGGAGACAGGGGGCTGCGAAGACCTGGGGCCTCACCAGTTACAGCCCCTGAGGCTCCAGTCCCTGCAGCAAGTCCCCCATCCTGGAGGGTCCCTGGAACCTGGGGAGGGGGTGTCCCTGGAGCAAATTGTCCCTGTGCTTAAAGCTGATTTGAGCTGAGTTTATTTCTCGTACTTTCAAAACATTTCAAACTAAAGCAGTACTTTTTCAAACGCAG
>JAQZBX010114645.1:0-10000 GCA_029593785.1 Cabassous unicinctus
AAAAAAAGAAAAATCAATAAAACAAAAAGCTGGTTCCTTGAGATCAATAAAATTGACAAACCCCTAGCTAGACTAACAAAGAAAAAAAGAGAGAAGATGCAAATAAATACAATCAGAAATGAAAGGGGGGAAGTTACTACTGACCCCACAGAAATAAAAAGGATCATAAAAGGATATTATGAGAAACGGTATGCCAACAAACTAGATAACCTAGATAAAATGTGCAAATTCCTAGAAATGCACAAATCACCTACACTGATGCTAGAAGAAATACAAGAACTTAACAAACCAATCAGATCCAAAATGATTAAAACAGTCATCAAGAATCTCCCAACAAAGAAAAATCCAGGACCAAATGGCTTCACAGGTAAATTCTACCACGTATTTTGAGAAGATATAACACCAATCCTGTTTAAACTCTTCCAAAAATTTGAACAGGAGGGAAAATTACCCAATACATTTCATGAAGCCAACATCACCCTAACACCAAAGCCAGACAGACACTACAATAAAAGAAAATTACAGACCAATCTCTCTAATGAACACAGATGCAAAAATTCTCAACAAAATACTTGCAAATAGAATCCAACAGCATTTCAAAAGACTTATGCATCACAACCAAGTGGGATTTATTCCTGGTATGAAAGCCTTGTTCAACATAAAAAAATACCTGCAAGATACCACAGTAACAAACTGAAGGAAAAAGAAAACACATGATCATCTTGATTGAAGCAGAGAAGGCATTTTACAAAATCTAGCATCCTTTCTTGACAAAAACAATTCGAAAGACAGGAATAGAAGGAAAATTGTTCAATATGATAAAAGAATATATGAAAAACCCACAGCCAACATCATACTCAATGGAAAAAGGTGGAAAGCTTTTCCTCTAAGATTGGGAATAAGTCAAGGATGCCCACTGTCATCACTGTTATTCAACATTGTAGTAGAAGTTCTAGCTAGAGTAATTAGATAAGAAAATAAATAAATAAAAGGCATCAAAATAGGAAAAGAGGAAGTAAAACTCCTACTATTTGCAGACGACATGATCCTATATTTAGAAAATTCTGAAATGTCTACGACAAAGCTACTTGGGCTAATAAAGGAGTTCAGCAAAGTGGCAGGATACAAGATCAATATGTAAAACTCAGTAATGTATCTGTACACAAGTAATGAACACTCTGAGGAGAAAATCAAGGAAAAAATTCCATTTCCAATGGCAACAAAAAGACTCAAATACCTAGGAATCAATTTAACCACAGAAGTACAGGACCTATATGCAGAAAACTACAAAACAATGCCAAAAGAAATAATTGAAATCCTAAACAAATGGGAAGGCATTCCGTGTTTATGGATTGTTAGACTAAATATCGTGAAGATGTCAATCTTACCCAAACTGATCTACAGATTCAATGCAATACCAATCAAAATTCTAACAGGCTACTTTACAGAAATAGAAAAGGCAATTACCAAATTCATTTGGAAGGGAAAGTGTACCCAAATAGTCAAAAGCATTCTAAAAAAGAAGAGCGACATGAAAGGAATTTCACTGCCTGACCTTGAAACATATTACAACGCTACAGTGGTCAAAACAGCATGGTATTGGCATAAAGATAGACATATCGATCAATGGAATAGAAGAGTCCAGAAATAAACCCTCACTTCTATGGCCAACTGGTTTTTGACAAACCTACGAAGTTCATATTGATGGGACAGAATAATCTCTTCAACAAATGGTGCTGGGAGAAATGGATATCCATAACCAAAAGAATAAAAGAGGACCTCCATCTCACTCCCTGTACAAGAATCAACTCAAAATGGTTCAAGGACCTAAATATAAAATCCAGGACCATAAAACTATTAAAAGAAAATGTAGGGAAGCATCTTAAAGACTTTGTTGTAGGTGGTGGTTTCTTGGACCTTACACCCAAAGCATGTGCAACAAAAGAAAAAAAAGATAAATGGGACCTCCTCAAAATTAAACACTTTTGCACCTCACAGGACTTTGTCAAATGGATGAAAAGGCAGCCAACTCAATGGGAGAAACTATTCGGGAACCACATGTCTGATAAGGGTTTAATATCCATGATATATAAAGAGTTGCTATATCCATCGGCTGTATGGGACTGAAGCCCCCTCTGAGTGGGCATCACCATCCCAGGATCCTCAGGATTTAGGGAATGAACTCTGGACTAGAGTGGACTTACTGGTATTCTACTAAGGACTTGTGATTCTAGCAATGGAAGAACTTGTGTCGTTGATGTGGAGGCAGTGGCTACTGGAGGTTCTGAGATCAGGCAGATGGGAAACAGATGTAATACGGGGGCATTTTCAGGACTTGGGATTTGTCCTGAATGACATTGCAACGACAGATACGGGCCATTATATACCTTGCCATAACCTACAGAATTGTGTAGGAGAGAGTGTAGACTACAATGTAAACTATAATCCATGCTTAGTGGCAATGCTCCAAAATGTTTTTATCAAATTGCAATGAATACCACACTAAAAAACAACAACAACAACAAAAAACGATACATGATAAAAAGACAAACAACCCGGTTACAAATTGGGCAAAAGACTTGAATAAACATTTGTCCAAAGAACAAATAGAAATGGCAAAAAAAAAACACATGAAAAAATGTTCAACATCATTAGTGATTAGGGAAATGCAAATCAAAACTACAATGAAATATCATTTCACACCTATCAGAATGGCGACTACTAAAAAAACAGAACTACAAGTGATAGAGAGGATGTGGAGAGATAGGACCTTTATTCTCTGTTGGTGGGAATGTAGAATGGTACAGCCATTGTGGAGGACTGTTTGGCAGTTCCTGAAGAAGTTGAATATAGATTTGCTACGTGACCCGGCAATACCACTATTGGGTATATACCCAGAAGAACTGAGAGCAGTGACATGAACAGACATCTACACACCAATGTTCATAGAGGCATTATTTCTGATTGCCAAATATGGAAACAACCCAGGCGTCCATCAACTGATGAATGGATAAACACTGTGGTGTATTCACACGATGGAATACGATGCAGCTGTATGAAGAAATGAAGTCATAAAGCATATGACAACATGGATGAACCTGGAAGACATTGACTGAAGCAAGCCAGACACAAAAGGACAAATACTGTATGACTGGTGCTGCTATGAACTAAGCATATATTGTGCAATCTTATGGAGCTACTAACTTGAATATGGGTCACCAGAAAATAGAACGAGTTTAAAGAATGGAAAGCTGATGGTTAACTTGTGCAGAATTGGTAAAAAGGATGTGTATTAATCTTTGGAAATGAATAGAAAAGGTGAAAGCCCAACATAATGTCTGTAACTAGAAGTACTATTATGTGGGTATTAAAGGGGTTTAAAGGGAAAGTCTAAGGTCATGTATATTACTAAAAGGAAAGATAAAAAATGTAATATGGAACTGTATAGTATAGTAAAACCACATGTGAAATATGAATATGGGTAAAATTGTATATATAAGACTGTTTTTCTTGAAATTGAACATATATATGTTAACACTACAAGATGTAAATATCAGAAAAAAAATTATACTAAGTGAACTAAAGCAGTGGCATTGAAATTGGGGATAAAATACATTTAAATGATTTTTGTAATGTACATATATAATGAGAACTCAAAATATGTTATTTTCCCCTTTGTTACAAATATAAACACTTTGGTGGTAAATATTTCTCAGATATTAATTATGAATATAAAAGTGGTGAAAAATTAAAATAACTATTTATAACCTAGGGCTGATTAAAATGAACATGTATCATCAAATATGAATGAATTCATTATGATCTTGATAAAGCATTTCATCACCTTTATCAAAGACAAGGTACAATATTGAATGCCAAACAGGATTTTTCAAAACCCAAAGTAATACAAAGTGTTTATATTTCTATTCTACAAGTTTATATGTAAACGTATACTTAAGGCCATTGAAAAAATACAAAATTGGACCTAAATACATGGATTAGAACTGTTGAAATAGAAAAAAGTGATTATATAAAGGACTAAAATGAGAACTCGTTTTTAAAGAGATAGTATGAATGAGAAATTAAAGAATATGTGATGTAAATACACTTGCATAGAAGACAGCAAACTCTACTGGAATACATGGATAAGATATTTGGTTTGATAGTTGTAATGGCAAAGAAATGCTTCTGAAATAAGGCTGTGTAATAAACATGCTACTACTATAAACATAATGAAACTATAGCCCAGAACTAAGGTATTATAATTTGAGTTCACAAAATGTGAAATTAGACCATATAGTCCAACGTAATCAAATGAAGTAAGTATAGAAGTAACCAATCAAACCAGGAAATACATAGTCAATTGTTTTAGAAGAAATCAAGGTCATTCAAAAGCACAATAAAAAAAAAATTATATATATATAAAGGAAAACTTACAAGTTGCCTAAACACAAGCTAAAATTTTCTTAAAAGTTATACACTAAATAACAACTATTTATAAGGCTATCTCTCTAATCTCTAGAATTTTGAAAAAGCAGGTGTTTAGGTCTGAGTGATTCCATTTTCAGGTCTGGATTTCCCAGTATTCATTCAGATCCTTGCATTAATCCTCATGGCTACATATAAAACATTTAATTCCTTATAAGCCTCTACCAGGATTTGCTAGAATGCATAGTGAGAAAGTACAAACCAGTAAAAGCCTGATAAAGCTCTTAATCTTACAAGCCATTGGCTTCTAATACACTATAGCATATATCTACATAGCTATATGCTATTGAAATAATGGAATTATATTCCACCTATAAGTTCTTTTTACCTGTAGCAGTTTGCCCCATACACGCAGGATGTCCTCTTGACCTTGTTTTCTTCAGAACCTTGTGGAACAGAAACCGTCGGCTTTCCTTGCAAAGTTTCATGATTGGAGGGCTCATGATTAGACTCGGAATGAGAACCTTGAGACTCATCCTGTAATGACTTGCCTTGGGCACTCGAACAAATCTTAGAGCAACTCATTGCCTCATCTTTTTTATCTGATGTTATTTTAGTGACAATTCTGTGTCCAGAAACCTTACCCAGTTCCTTTCTCTGTGTATTAGTGTTCATATTATTCACATCGGTGTTACTTAATGTGATTGCAGAAAATGATTGTGGCACTTCCTATAAAATAAGTCAAAAACAAATGAAATATTTTTACAAATAATATATTAATTTAAGCTTAAAAGTTTGAAACTACAAGATTAAAGCTATATGTATATTTTAATGAAAGTTTACATTTAAAAAACCTCGACATATTTTAAAGTTATTAAAAATTACCACTATGTCCTATTTTTCCAGTTTGATAATTTTTAAAAAAATTGCAGTTATTAGAAAATGAATTTATAATTGTATCAAACCTTTACAATCATGTCAAACATTCAGTGGAAAATTACCAGAAAAATACTAATGAAAACATAAGAGAAGATAACATTTGCTTTCATTTGAATATTCTTTCCTTAAAAAGCTTCTAGGATCTTAAATTTCACTGCTCAACAGTATGCCATGCTTTTAACATGCACTGTCCTTATAATTTCTTATAAAGTGACTACAATACTTCATTTCAACCCTCTAAATGTAATCATATTTTTATGGCAGAATGATAAAACTGCTTCTCCCTCACAGAAAAATCTTGCATGAAACTGTTACGGCCAACTCAGAAAACAAAAAATGATTCATTTGATGTGATCTGAATAAACTTTTCAATTTAACCTATTATAGGTGCTACGAACCAAGTAAATATTCTCATTAGCACTGCTGAAACTTTTAAATTTGCACTTACCACTAGCACAAAGAGTAAACCTAGTAGCCTATTAAAAATGACCTCTTAAAATTACTTCTATTTCCTATGGAGTGGAAATACTACTCAGAAAAAACCTAATCCTCCTAGATCCATGTTCAGCCACATTCTTTTCAGCAAAGGGTTGTTTAGTTACAACCTCGTAGAGAGCTTAGTCTTCTGGAGACTAACTTCAGTCCTCCCAGAAGCTCAGGGAGGTCCATCATAGAGCTGCTTCTGGCCCTAGTCTCAGGAAACACTATCTGGATGGGCTGAGAGTTTTTCAAATCACCAATTTCTGATTCCTTTGTGTTTAAGAGTTTAATTGGCAGGTTACTCTTTTTTTTTTTAAGAGGCTTTAGATTACATAAATGTTACATCAAAAATATGGGGGATTCCCATATGCCCCACCTCACCACAATACTTTCCCACAATAACATCATCTTTCATTAGTGTGGTACACTTGTTACAACTGATGAACACATATTGAAGCACTAACTATGGAATATAGTTTACATTATAGTTTACACTCTGCTCGCACAATTTTATAGGTTTTGACAAAATGTATAAAGGCCCGTGTATTAGTCAGGGTTCTCTCGGGAAACAGAATCAACAGGAGATATCTGTCAATAATATGAGATTTTAAAAGAGTCTTTCATGCGACCGTGGGGATGCACAAGTCCAGGCTCCACAGGCAGGCTGCAAATCAGTGGCTCCGATAAAAGTCCGACGAAGGGTCGTTGATGAGTTTCTGGGAGAAGTTGCCTGTCCAACGAGCTGGGAAATTCTCTCTGAATGTTGAAATCACTTCCCCTTTTAAGTCATTCAACTAATTGGATAAAAGCGCCACCCATTGATGATGTAATCTCCCTGACTGATGCAGATGTAATCAGCCATCCACGCAGTAAACTCACTGGTGATTGAAGTCCATAAATGCTCTTGTATTACAATTAGCCCAGTGCTTGTTGGAACAAACACCTGGACACAATTACCTGGCCGAGTTGACACATTAGCCTAACCATTACAGCCCATATCTGTCATTGCAATGTCATGCAGGACAATTCCAATGTCCCGAAAATGCCCCCATATTACACCTATTCTTCCCTCTGGTGGCCACTGCCTTTATATCAATGATAAAAGTTCTTCCATTGCTAGAATAATAATAATAAGTCCATCGAGAGATGGAGTGTATTTCCCTTCCCCTTGAATCGAGGCTGTCTACATGTAATGGTTAATTTCATGTGTCACTTAGCTAGTTTATGGTGTGCAATTGTTTGATCAAGCAAGCACTGGCCTGATTGTTACTGTGAGGGTATTTCATAGATGGATTTGCATCTATAATCAGTTAATTGCATCTATGGCTGCTTGCATCTATAATTAACAAGGGAGATTGCCTTAGGAAGCAATCTTTGTGGGAATTTGTGGGAAGTCTCCTCATCAAATCATCTGGAGGTCTTAAAAGCCAGAACTAAGGATTTCAGAAATCAGAAAGAAGAATTTCTGCCTCAAGTTCAGTCAGCTAGCTTCTCCTGAGGAATATGGACTTGCCGGACTTCAGAATCACCTTTACTGGAATTTTCTAGTTTGTGGCCTACAGCGCTCAGACTACAGAGCTCATGGCCACCTCCCATGATAGCATGAGCCACTTCCTCATAATAAATCCACCCCATACCCTCTCTCATGTGTTTTCTGGAGAACACTGACTAATATACCAGGTGACTTACTCTGACTAATAGAATACAGCAGAAATGACATTGTACCAATTCCAGCCCTAGATCTTAAGAGAACTGGCAGCTTCCACTTCCATCTTCTTGGGATCCAACTGTCGTGTAAAGATGCTCAGTCTAAGCCGCTTAATGGTAACTGTGGAGAGTGGGAGGCCAGCCAGCCCCTAGCCATTCCCATCAACCCTTGCTGTGAATCAAACATGAGTAAAGTCATCTTGGAGGTTCTAGCCTCAACTGAGCCCCCAGCTGAATACAGCCCAGCTGACACCACATGGATCAAAAGAACTGCCTAACTGAGCTCAGACACCCGATAGAATCATAAGAAATATTAAATAATTGTGGTTTTAAGCCACTAAGTGTTGGAGCAGCTTGTTTCACAGCAATAGACAAGTGATAAACATTACAATTCTATTTTGCTTAAGTAGTTTCAGTTAGACTTCCTTCTGTCACAACAGAGTTCTAGTTAGATATATAAAAGAAATATCATTCTTCTCTTTAAAGTTAATCAATTCAAGCACCCTCACTTTCATACCCAAGTTAGATATTACATAACTGGGAAGGAGATGCAGGCAGAAAGACATAAGAAAACTGATTTTTAAAAGTGGACTATTTCAGGGCAATTATCTTCATAATTAGAAGTTACTAGAATCATACCTCTTGCGGACAGTCTAGTACGATGTGGTTAAAAAAAAAAATTGAGAATATCTGTAAGACCTTGGGCCTCAAGATGGTATTAGACTATATAGGTAGCTCTCAAATTTGACTGCACATTAACATTGAGAAAGTTTATTTAAAATAATACCGATGCACAAGCCCCATCCCAGACCAACAGAAAAAGAATCTCAGAGACAGGGCCCAGTAGAGGGAAGGTGACGTCTGCCCCCTCTACCCTTACTCCAGGCTTTTCTTCCTTTCCAGGAGAATGTGACTGGTTCTTTCCAAGTAAACTGACCCAAGTCCATTTTCAGGCCTGGCCAAACTGTTCCTATAATTGGCAATATTAGATTGGTGGGCTTGTTTTCTCTCACTTTTAACTTTCTCTCACACATGCTCTGCACATAACCACCTTTTCTGGACTAGTTGTTTACCAGTGTTAAGATCAAAACCGGGTGGGAAAGAAGTATAGGACCTATATGCAGAAAATTACAAAACAATGCTAAAAGAAATTTAAAAAGACCTAAACAAATGGAAAGACATTCCGTGCTCATGCATTGGAAGAATAAATATCGTGAAGATGTCAATCTTACCCAAAATGATTTATAGATTCAATGCAATACCAATCAAAATCCCAACAGCTTACTTTGCAGAATTAGAGAAAGCAATTACCAAATTCATTTGGAAGGGTAAGTGCACCCGAATAGCGAAAAGCATTCTAAAAAAGAAGAGCGGCATGGGAGGAATTTCACTGCCTGACCCTGAAACATATTACAAAGCTACAGTGGTCAAAACAACATGGTACTGGCATAAAGATAGACACATCGATCAGTGGAATAGAATTGAGAACCCAGAAATAAACCCTCACCTATACAGTGAGGATCATGTTTAGTGATTATAGTTAGTGGTAATAGTCTGATGACATTCTTTCATAATCTGTAACAAATGTTCCACAGCAATTCAAGGTTGGTGGAGAGGTGATATGTGGGTATTCTGCACATTATGCATGATTGTTTTGCAAGCTCACAACTTCTTTAATAAAAAATATACATATATATATTTAAAACCTGGGTAGGGATGGAGAGTGGGGTTTCAAAAGGCCTTCCTGGGTCTTCAGTCTAAGTCATGTCCACTGGCTCTGCATTAACAGGGAGCCTTGTATGAATGGTTACGAACTTCAGCCTTGCTTCTCTTGTGCTATGATAGGTGACTCTCCCTCAGAAATCATAAGGGGAAGAAAAGCAATTGGTCAAGTAGAGCTCAGGCATTCTTGAGACCTGGCTGTGATACTTCCTTGATGTCAATAAAACCTCACAAATACTTCGAATATCTTGGATCTATTTACTATATCCCTCTACACTCTGTCAAACTGTATGGGTTGGGTCAAAATAGCAAAACGTGTATTCCAGATCTTCATCTGAAAAAAAATTATAGTTTCTGGTTTTGAAAAAAATGGCAAAAATCATATCAATATGTTCAGGGTTCAGATAGTACAGCACATCTGGGCTCAAAGTGTAATATAAGTTTATTTTATTTTTTAAGGATTTATTTATTTATTTACTTTTATCCATTTTTACCCCACCCCGCCCACCCCCCGTTTTTGCTGTTTCTCTCTGTGTCCGTTTCCTGCCCACTCTTCTCATCCTTCTCCTCCTGTCTTCACTGGGATTCGATCCTCAGAACCTCCGATGTGGGAGAGAGGCGTCCTACTACCGCCTGCGCCACCTTAGTTCCTGGTTTTTCGGTACATCTTGTCTTGGCTCTCCCTTGTGTCACTCTCCTGTTATGTCGTCATCTTGCTGCGTGG
>JAQZBX010114646.1:0-10000 GCA_029593785.1 Cabassous unicinctus
TAAACACAAAATGGATTTTTCTGGAATTACCCCTTGTGATGGTTAGGCTAATGTGTCAACTCGGCAGGTAATAGTGTCCAGGTGTTTGGTCAAGAAGGCACTGGGCTAATGGTAATAGACCCAATCTGTCTCCCCAGGGCAGGATACCCTAACAGGGAAGACTGGAGGCAGAAAAGCATCACAGAAGGGAAAAAAGGGGTTGTGTGTGCTAAACTGACCTGCTTTAAGACTGTAGGGTCCCAGAACTGAAGAGTGTAAGAAAAAAATAGGGCACTGAGTGAGGGAGAGAATTTAAACAAATCATAGGAGCTGGGGAGAAAATTCAGCACAAAAACAAATGGAACAGGGAACTGGATGTGGCTCAAGAGATTGAGCTCCCACCTACCACACGGGAGGTCCATGGTTCAGTTCCTGGTGCCGCCTAAAGAAGACAGCAAGCTGGCGCAACAGATGGGAGCGACAAGCTGACACAACAAGAGACATAAGAGGAAAAACATAATGAGAGACACAACAAAGCAGGGAGCAGAGGTTCCTGGTGCCTCCTAAAGAAGACAAGCAAGACAACGAGCTGACACAATGGGCAGGTGCAGCAAGCTGATGCAACAAGAGACACAAGAAGAAAAACATAATGGGAGACACAACAAAGCAGGGAATGGATGTGGCTCAAGTGATCAAGAGCCTCCCTCCCACATTGGAGGTCCCAGGTTCAGTTCCCAGTGCCTCCTAAAGAAACAAGGAAGATGAACAGACACAGCAAGTGCAAACAACAAGGGGGTGGGGAGAAATAAATAAATAAAATAAAACTTTTTAAAAAAGGAACAGATCAAGATTCCTGGAGAAGGAACAGAGAAAAGAAAGCTTTCTCCTGGAGGTGAAACAATTACACAAAAAGTACAATGTAAAAAATTGTATTGAATATCCAGGGCAAGAATCAGATGAAGAAGAGTTGAGAAAATCTGATCTTGGGCTATTCTAAGGGTCCAGAATAAGTTGGACCAAGTGTCAAAGAAGAGCCATAACACAAAGCCAATCAACAATGAAACTCTAGACAATAGGGAGAAACCAATCTTCAGAGCAAACTCATCAAGATAATCAGATGCCCAAACATCAGCAAAAAGTTACAAGCCATATTAAAAAACAGGAAGATATTGCCCAGTCAAAGGAACAAATTTAAAAGTCAGAGGAGACACAGAATTTGGAACAGCTAATCAAAGATGTTCAAATAATTCTCCTAAACCAATTAAAAGAGATGGCTAAAGAGATAAAGGATATTAAGAAGACACTGGGAGAGCATAAAGTATAATTTGAAAACATGCAAAGAAAAATAACAGATCTTATGGGAATTAAAGTCACAGTAGAAGAAATTAAAAATACACTAGAAGCTTACAACAGCATATTTGAAGAGGCAGAAGAAAGGATCAGTGAACTAGAAGACAGGGCATCCAAAATCAAAGAGACAGAAAAGAATGGAAAAATTGAGCATGGTCTCAGGGAATTGAATGACAGCATGAAGCACACCTTCTTAGTTTTCCACAGGGATGCCAATGCAAAGTACCAGAAATGGGTTGGCTTTTATAATGGGAATTTTATGTAGGGTAAAAAATTAAAGTTTTGAGGCTGTGAAATGTCCAAATCAAGGCATCAGCAGAGATGGTTTCTCACCAAAGTCAGCTACTGGTGATCCTGGCATCCTGTCACGTGGTAAAGTAAGATGGCAGCCAATCTTTGCCTAGGTCCCTGCCTTCCGCTCCAGGCTCACCTTCTCTCAGAACCCAGCTGTGAGTGATCAGGCATATGGCTCATCTCTTCAGCCTTGATCTGCAACTTGGGCCCAGCCCCTCAGTGGCCTCTTTCTGTGCCTCTCTGCTCTGATTATTCCGGACTCCAGGACCTCTCTCAGCCTCTCAGGGCTTCTCTGTCTTCCTGCGGTACTCTCTTACACATGTCAGGATGAAAATGGCAGCTTCCCTTTTCTGTGTGCCTCTTCTTTGTGTCTCTGTTTATATAAGGCTCCAGTAAGAGGGCAGAGACCCAGCCTGAGTCACACCTCACTGATGTAATCCAATCAAAAGCAATCTAATCAAAGTCCCTTAACCAAATTTAATGCAATCAAAAGGTCTCACACCCACAGGAATGGATTAGTTCAAAAACATAATCTTTTTTGTTGGTGATTCACCAAATTCAAACTGTCACACACACAAACATATGTGTCATCAGTGTCCCAGAAGGAGATGAGAAGGGAAAAGGGGAAGAAAGAATATTTGAGGAAATAATGGTTGAAAACTTCCCGACTCTTATGAAAGATATAGATATCCATGTCCAAGAGAGCAACATACTCCAAACTGAATAAATCTGAATAGAACTATGCCAAGACACATACTAATCAGAATATCAAAGACAAAAGACAAAGAGAGAATTCTGAAAGCAATAGGAGAAAAGCAATTTATCACATACAAGGCGTATTAGTCAGCCAAAGAGGTGATGATGCAAAATACCAGAAATCTGTTGGCTTTTATAAAGGGTATTTATTTATTTGGGGTAGAAGTTTACAGTTACCAGGCCATAAAACATAAGTTACTTCCTTCATCAAAGTCTGTTGCCACATATTGGAGCAAGATGGCTGCTGATGTCTGCCAAGAGTTCAGGCTTCCTGGGTTCCTCTCTTCCCAGGGCTTGTTTCTCTCCAGGCTCAGCTGCCCTACTCTCTCCACAAGGTCAGCTGTAGACTATCAGGCAAACAGTTCGTCTCTCTTCCCGGGGCCTCTGCCGTGTCTGTGGAGCTGTCTCTATTCCTCTGTGTTCTTCTCCTGCGTGTTTACTTCCTGAAGCTCCAGCTCAAAACTCCAGCATCAAAACTCCAACTAACTTCTCTGCTGTGCTGTGTAGTTTTTCTGTGAATCTCTGCCAACCAAGGGGGCAGGGACTCAACATTCTACTGATGTGGCCCAATCAAAGCCTTAATCACTATTTAATCAAGTAAAAGTGAAATCTCTGAATCCAATACAATCTAATATGCAAACAGGCTAGTTTACAAACAATCCAATATCTATTTTTGGAATTCATAAATAATACCAAACTACTACACAAGGGATGCCCGATAAGACCACGTGTCGATTTCTCATCAGAAACTATGGTGGCAAGAAGGCAGGCCTATGATATATTTAAGAAAATGAAAGAGAAAAACTGCCAGCCAAGAATGCTTTATCCAGTAAAACTTTCAAAAATGAGGGAGAGTTTAAGATGTCCACAGATAAACAAAAATTGAGAGAGCTCATTAACAAGAGACTGGCTCTACAAGAAATACCAAAGGGAGCCCTTCGGGCTGAAAGGAAAAGACAGGATAGAGAGACTTGGAGGAGTGTAGAAATTAAGATTATCAGTAAAGATAACTAAAAGTGTTAAAAAGAGAGACAAAAATAATATAAGACATATAAAAGCCAAGGGAAAAATGGTTGAAGTAAGTACTGCCTATACAGTAAAAACATTGAATGTTAATGGATTAAACTCCCCAATCAAAAGACACAGATTGGTAGAATTGATAAAAAATATGATCCATCAATATGCTGTCCACAAGAGACTCACCAAGGATACAAATAGGTTGAAAGTGAAAGCCTGGAAAAAGATATTGCACACAAGCAGTAAACAAACAAAAAAGCTGGGGTAGATATACTATTATTGGACAAAATAGACTTTAAATGCAAAGCTGTTATAAGAGACAAAAAAGGTCATTAATGGGTCTGCTAAATTTGCTCTAGCATATACTGAGTTGCCAGGATTTTCTCTTTGTTTCTTATCAGATTAATGCTCTGCTTCTTTAATTACCAGTCTCCATTCATCTCCTGTTATCAAGGTGTTCCATACGGCCTTATTACCAGCCCAATTACAGGTTGGAGCAATTAAGCTTTTTATTTTCTTTGGGTCTTCTCTATAGAGAGTTATATTTTTTCCCAGTTATATAGATCTGACATAGGAATGGGCTAAGCATATATACAAATTCTTTTGGGCCTCCTGTTCATTTATTCCTGGAGGCACTTCCCAGAGTAGAACTTTTGCTGGCTCAGCTGCTGATTTTAGAGAGCAGTCCTGGCCAAATTGAGATAGTGTTCTTTTCTATAGAATCATACTCCAGCCATTGTTTTTCCCGGATTCTAAATCATATTGAGGCCAGACTTTGCTATAGCAATAAACTTTCCTGTCTTTTCATAGATTTACGGCTAAAATTTTCCAGTTTTTGAAAATACAGCCAAAAGGACTACATTTAGGAATGCTAGTAAAATTAGAATTTCCCATTTTAAAGAATTTCAGTAAACCAGTAACCAATTAGGAATACTTGAATAATATAAATGCAGTAACATAGCAGTTTAGCAGTTTAAATAGATATTTAACACTTACTATATCTAGGTAATGCACCATTTACCAATTTAAACAATTAACATTTTACTGTAGTTCATTAAATGCCAATTAATTGCTGGCTTATTTTTTTTTTCAGGAGGATGCTCAACAGACACTCAAGATGGGGCCTCAAACCCCAAACAGAATGGTACTCAGAAAACCAGGAAAAGGTGTAGAGGTCAGAGCAAGGAGGATCGTTCTGGAAGCAGGACCCAAGGCCTCAAAAAACCTAGTTCCAAGGGGACTCGAACTGCCAAACTAACTTCCCAATCCACTTTTACCTTGGTGACCCACTCACCCAGTCAGATGTCTGGACTTGAGGCTGGAACCGTTTCTCTCTTTGAAACTTTAAAGTGTCATAGACCCTGGAAGGTAGGAAAAAACCCAATTGCTGAGCTTTTGGACTAAGAGGGTCTAGTGGCCATAAAAAGCTTGATTACCATGCTAACCTCTCTTACTGGGACCCCAGAACCTTAGGCAGTCAGACTCCTTATTCTTCAGGGACCCATTGTCCTTTGTCCCGCCAGAGTCACCAAACTGATACCGAGCAAAATTGGGGTTCTTTTCTGCCCAATGCACTTCAAAGACCAATTTCTGGAACACCAGGATTTCAAAGAGAGAAAGAGTTTTATTTGCTAGCACATAGCAAGGAGCTCAGATGGACTAATGGCCTAAAAGTCTGTCTCCCAGAACTGCACTGATAGTTTTATAGTATCCAGGTTTAGCAGGTTTATGCCAATGAGTAATTGGGGTGGGATGGCTCAGGTTCTTTCATTAATAAGCATTAAGGGGCTGTCTAGTGATCATAAAACTTTAGAGCTGTAAAACAGGATAGGAGGTGGGTACAAATGAGGGTCAGTCACAAGGTCTTTACAATTACAAGATAAAGGTTATATAGTTTTATAATCATTATCAGAGATCAAGGCATCTGGATTCTAGTTCAGCAAGTTTCAGTAACTTCAGGTATTTACTTTTATAATATACTAGAAAGTAAAAAGGCATCTATATAATGATTCAGTAATCATAATTATTTGTTAATTCTTAACCCATAGTTAGTTTCCTAAGGTATGGTCCTCTTGGTGCAACAAAAATATGATGCAATTTCTATTTGTTTTAATTGACTATACCTGTCAACCAAGAGAAAGTGAAAGACAGGGTTACTCCTCAGTATCAAGTACCATAAAATAGAATGCAGCAAAATTTGGAAGGGAAAAGCAATTACTTAAAGCAAACTTTTTGCCAGACTCTAAAACAGCAAGATCATAAAAATTTAAAACTGGAAGAATTCTTAAAATCCATCTAATACAACCTCATAATTTTACAGATGAGAGTCAGAAAGGTGATAGATGATAATGGCAGAGATGTAATAAAACCAGGACATAATGACTCTTATACTCACATGTTTTTCCACTTTACCATATATTTAATGAATCAATTATGCATATTATTTGAGTTCCTTGAGAGTGTGTATCTTTAATACTTAGCAGACTTCCTGGCACATGATGCCTCAGTAAAAGTTGGTTGAAGTTAACTGCTTTGTTTAATTGCAAGTAGTCAAAATTAAAGTCACAGTGATAGTTTCTAAAAGAAATATTTCTAGAATGTTAGCCTTTCTAATTGGGCAGACTGAAATTATATGAATAAATCTCTTGATATGCCTGGACAACTGAATTATGTTACTTTAATAGCTGAAAAAAAGGAGGCCCCTTCTATGGGATTATTACATAAACAATAACCTTTTTTCCCTTACATCTTTGCCCCACTCATCCTTTAAGATGAAATTTGATTGTAAGTCAGCTTGGGTTTGACCCCAGAAGAAGCTACATTTTAAAAAGGGGATTTTGGAGTCAAGGTAGACCTTGGTTTAAATTTCTACTTTGCTTTAATCTTTAACAAGGCACTTGGCCTCTTTGAACCTAAGTGCCCCCCGCCCCATATTCTCTGTGTCCTTTTATATATCTATACTATGGAGATGTCTGTAGATTGGTTCAATAATTCTATTTGTTGCTGAAATTTCAAGAAATGGGCTTCAGGATGATACTACTTATCTTCAGGGTTGTTGGACTATTAACTGAGACCACATATATTAAACAACAACAATAAAACAGAATGTAAGGAAGTTTGCCTGACACATAGTGAGAACTCAGCAAGTGAATCTTCAAGAGGGAAGGAACTTTGTTCTGTGTATTGTTGTATTGGTACCTTGAATGTAGCAGAAATTCAGTAAAAATGTTCAGTGTATAAAATGTTAATGTGCTTCCTTTCCTTCCTCTACCTACTTTATTCATAAAATAGCTTTTATAGCAATTATCACTGTGCTGTACATATTTGTCTATTTCACACACACATGCACACACACACACACACACACACACACAGTGTGAACTCATGGTTTTACTTTTCTTTATAGTCTCCCAGTTCCTGGTCATCAGCAGGCCTCAATAGATGCTTGCTAAATGAAAGCCATTAGACTGTATGCTGCTTCAGTTCCCTTGAATTTGTATATGACTTTCCATTACACTTAGAAATCTACTGTGTTCTTACAAAAAGTGTTTAATCTCTTAGTAAAGTTAATAACATGCTGTCAAGAGTATGTTATGAAGTGATGGGTACTTTAAAGCAAGGATTGGTAACATACTACCTTTGGGCCAGATTTGCCTGCTGCCTGTTTTTGTTAATAAAATTTTATTGGAACACAGCCACAAAAATAAAATAAAATTAGAAAGTTAATGATGTGTGAAGCTATAGTAAACTGTTAGCTGTCAGTAATACAATGTAGAGCTGAGCAAGAGGCTATCCCAGTGATTATGCGAGCCACAGCATGCGTGTGACTGAATTCCTACATCGTGTTTATATAGTTCCCAAAACACTCTATAACTACATTCCAGAACGGACTAGAACGGACAAATTAAAACAAATACATTCCTTGATTTCATTTGTGTTAAATGAATCACAGCTTTTAAATCCTCCGAAACATAGCATCAAAACGGTTACCTTTTTTATGTGAGCTCCCTTGCAGGGAACCGCGGTCACAGACTTGAAATAAAACTGAGGGATGTATTCCTAACGTGAGTTAGGGAGAGCAATGGTCGGGAGGCAGCAGCGTGGGGTTCTAGCCCCAGCTCCTCTGCCTCTAACTCCGGCATGAATCAAAGCAAGCCCCTTGGGGCCTTCATATATTAGATTATGGGGATGGACTCCATCAGGGGTGCAATTTTTATGTTATTTTAGCCGCAGTCCCGTGTCAATCCCGAGCAGGGTTGAGGAAGGAGCTGGTGAAACTCCATCCACTGTCTGTTCTCGAAGAGCAATGAAAACCAAACTAAAGAAAACCCAAGCCAACCTGGCCCAGATGTCTCTTTGCTGCTGGAAGAAGGCTGAGGGATTGGTCCTGCTTTTGCCGTTTTCCCGAACTGGAGCCAAGAGCTCACATTCAAGGGCCACATTCAATATCAAAAGAGCGACCACTTTCGTCTGGGAGAAAGAAAACTGAAAGGAAGGTGTCCTGTCTAATTCCTTCAGCGAACCCGTCCAGGGTGGTTTCTGCCTGCGACGCCTTCAGCAACAGCCGCGCAGAGGAGTGACGCGAGACTAGACCTGCCCCTGTAGTTTTCCCCTGTCCTCTGTCCCCGGCTGGCTTCGAGCTCTGCAGCCCACTGGGAATTTATGCCGAGGTCCGTGGACCGTGTACTAAGAAATATTTCGCCCCTCACTAGCATTTGTTCACCGTCTTCCAAACATTTTGCCGAGAAATATGCGCTTCTGCTCCCGCTCCCTCCCCTATCCTGGCATCTTCATCAAAGTCCTTTTACAAGGCGACGCGGCCAAAGACGCAGGAGTGGAGGCAGAGGAGGCGTGACGAAGCAAACACATGGTTATGTATACATGTGGAACTATTCCATTTAAGTCAACCAGAAATGATTGCCCACCCCTCCGTGAGTTTCCTCTAAGGAGCTTTGGAAAAGTGATGTGAGAGGAGCTGGGGCCAGGAAGCCAAAACCAAGGGATGCAAATCCCATGCTACAAAAGCCCTGCGACTTTGGCTCCTTATCTTATCTTTGTTTCCTTATCTGGAAAACATGGATGAAGACAATAATAATTACTTCACACCATTATTATGGTGACAAAATAACTGTATGTGTATAAGATACACATATGTATATATAATCTTAAAATATGTATCTTAGGATACTGCTTGGTATCAATTAGTGTTAGCTCTTGTCACTAGTCTGCATTCTTTCAATTAACTCTTATTGAGCACCCACACTGTGCTAGGTTGAGGATATATAGTGGTGAACAAATACACATCCAGAAGCATTTTTCTTGGAAAGCATTTTTGTTAACTGTACATATTAATTTATTAGCAGGATAGAAAGTGTATTGCCATGCTAAATAAAGCCAGATAATTTTTTAAAAATTCATCAGATCATATCACTTCCCTACTTGAACCTAATAATTTCCCATTACACTTAGAATAAAATCCAAACTCCTTCTCTGGGCTTGCAAAGTTCTGCAAGATTCTCTGACTATCCCTGCTATCTCCCTTCCGTCCCCCCCCCACACACACACACACACACTCTGCCCTCACTTTCACTCTTCTCCAGTGACACTGGCCTTCTTTCTGTTCCTCAAATATGTCAAGCTTCTTCCCACTTTACAATCTTTGCCCCAATCTTTGCTTGGAATTCTATTCCTTCTTGGCTTCTTGTGGTTGCTTCCTTCTTGTCATTGAAATTTCAGTTTAGATGTCACTTACTCAGAGAGGCCTTCCCTGGTTTCTCAACATAAAGGCTTGTGCTAGAGATACAAATTTGGGGTCGTGGATGAGATTACTTTAGGAAAGAGTATGCAGTAAGAAGAGGGCATTGGATAGAGCCTTGAAAGCTCTAAATGGAGTCAACATTTAGAGTCCGTACAGCTGGTAATTCAGGTCTGTCTACCTTCAAAACTCTTTCTCATTTCTAAGATACTATGTTGCTTCTCAAAGAATTGGTATCAAATAAAATTGAATTAATATTAACATGAAAGGTGAACCTTTGCAGAAGATAAGCAAAGGTGAAAAAAGAAGCATAAAATTTTCTGGGACATGAGAAGGCGATACTTGAGATAGGTCTGGAAGAATATTACTTTGACAGGGGAGACAGCATGTACAAAGGCACTGAGGCATAAGAAGACGTGGTGTTGAAGTGTTAACTCCGTGAAGGCAAGGTCATTATGTGTATTTTTCACTGCTATAACTCCAGCTTCCAGAACAGGACTTTGCTCATAATAGGCACTTAGTATATACTTGTTTAAGGAATGGATGGATGGATGGATGAATAAATGAATGAATGCCACTATACAGAAACAGGCTTGAATACAGGGTGTGCTTGAGGGAGAAGCAGAATACGAAGTGTGAGAGGTATAGAGAGACCAGATCATGGAGGGTTTGTATTTCCTGTTAAGAAATTTAGACTTTATCCTCTATATAATGAGAGAACCAATGAAGGTTTTGTTTTGTTTTGTTTTGTTTTCAACAAAGGTTTTAAACGGGATATTGACGTGATCCTATTTTGTTTTAGATAGAGCAATCTCAAATAGTGAGGAGTTGGGGGTGGGGAGACAGTTA
>JAQZBX010114647.1:0-10000 GCA_029593785.1 Cabassous unicinctus
TGGGCTCTATTTTTCAGCAGACAAATTGCAAAGGATTTTGTGTTTTTGTTTGTTTGGTAAAAGTTTACTGCCATGCTGGTGCAGCTATATGAACTATCTTGAAGGCTTGGAATGGTTTATTGCTTATGGTAAAATTCGCCTGATTTCTTACAGGCAACGTTTGGAAACTTTTTATTATATAGTTGTTTACATACTTATAAGTCTATCATTTAAAGACATGTACTGAAACAAATATTGTATTTGTTTCATAAGCATCTTCCTGTAATCTATTATAAAGTTGAAATTAAATATAGAGAATGTTTTAACAGTTTTTTAACTCAAAATTTGTCAATCATTTTTAATAGTTCTTTTTTTATAAACAGAAAAAGGAATTTCAGGACAGGCAGTAGTCTCTTTTAAAATTTATTCACGAAACAATTAACTGCACAGTTGCTGTTAGCTGCCTGTTCTAAAACAATAGTCTTTTTATTGAAACACAAATAAACTTTTCTGTAATATTTTATGGACTATAAAGAGACTTTAATTGTTTGACTTGTTTAACTTGGCACTGTTAGTTTTTATTAATAAAACGTGCATGGGCATTTTAAACAAGCTCTGTGTTTTCCTAATTCAGGAGTATTCTCTAGAAATTATTTTTATCTTGTCAGCCTTGCTTTACAACTGACTGAAAAGTAGGTTGTCAGGGCCAGGAGTTGTGTGCTGGTGATGAATAATCCATGTCCATTGGTGCTGTAATCCCCTCCGCCGCTGGAAACCCTGTCATAGGCGCCGTCCTCCCGCCCAGCGGGGCTCCAGCTGCTTGCTCTGGATTTTGCCTTAATGGCGGTGGGGAGGTGGGAGGACCAGGGTGGAAGGATGGAGGAGATAATGTTCACAGCGTGGCCAGTCATGGGGAGAAAAGGCTCGTTCCTTGACTTTTTCCTGAATCCTAAAAATTGAGACAGATTTTATATTTTGACTTTCAGAAAAAGAGTGCGATCATAAGGTATGGAAGGAGAATTAAGCATTCTATTTGAAATGGCTAAATAAATCATCATATGTTTAAATAGAAGACAGATTTTTCATAAGAGTCATTTTACAAGAAGGAAGTGGAAACTGGTCCTTCTGTCCTGATGTTGAATTTACTTTAAATATCTCATGGGTGGCAGAACATGTAAAAAAAAAAAAAGCGAGGGTGCAAAAGCTTAGACTTTTCCGTGTAGGTGGGTGTACAGCCTGCGCTTCTGTGCTCGGGGTGGATATCTGGCAGTCCAGGTATGTGCCTGCATTCATTCATTGAGCTTACGTTGGGGCCCCTGTCACGGCCTTGCCCTGTGCTGGGTGCTGGGGCACAGGGATGCCAAGAGCCTCCAGGAGCTCGTCGATTATGCAGGGCATTGTACGCAAAGGTATGTGGGAGGAAGCAGCATCAAATTCCCATAAAAACTGTCGTGTAGTGTAGAGGCTGGACTGGAGAGGGCAAGGCAGAAAGCCAGGAAATGGGGTTTGGGTATGTCCGGGCTAGAGATGGTGAGCTTTTTGACTGACACCAGGAGAGAGAGGAAAATTCAAGAGGCAGCATCAGCAGAACTTGGCTCTGGATTAGATGTTGTGATTTTGGCTTTGGTGGAGCATTTTGGCAAGTTTGCTAGTTTGGGCCGTGTTGAGTTTGAGGATATTGCAGGAGGTCCTGGTGGAGGTGGCTTGTGGGTCTGGAACCCCGAGGAGAGGTCTGGGCAGCAGCACCCATTTGGGAGATGTCACTGTGAAGTGCTGGTTTGAGCCATGGGAAAGAACCAGACTGCTGGGGGAGGAGACGAGTGGGCATAGAGAGGGAGGAGTGGGAACCAAGAGTCTGCAGGGAGGAGAGACCCCGTCTCCAGAGAGCTTGAGGAGGAGCTGCAAATGAACTGGGCCCATCAGCTTAGGGCATCAGCAGTCAGCTTCTCCGTTTTCTTGGGTGAGTGGTGGCCAAAGCTAAAATTGAAGGGTTGAGGAGTCAGTGGTAGGTGAGAAAGTTGAAAGAGTCCTAACTGCATGGTCTACTTTTGCAAGAAGTTCAATGTTGAAAGTAAAGACAGAGAAGACTGCAGCCGAGACGGTACCCTGGTCTGGGGAGGCATTTATCAGCTCTTGGGAAGTAGTCAGTGACCAGGCAGAGCTGGATGGGGACACGGAATCAGGGACGCAGGAAAGGAGTGAACCCCCACTGGAGAAACTGATCTTCCCAGAGTTAGGATGAGTGAAAAAACATACACATTTGTAGCCATAGAGTTTAATTTTTATTTCCTCAGGAAGAGAAAATCTTCTAGGAGTGAGAAATGAAGGAGAAAAATAGATTTCAAGTGAACTAATATTGGTACCAGTTAATGACTAGCAAAATACATGAATTAACAGATTTAATGCATTGACTGTGTACTAGATCCATCCATATTACCCCACCTGCTTTTACTATTTAATAAATAGAAGTGCTCAACTGGCAATAGGCTTCTGAGACACCATTATATTTTTTTGGGTCTCACGCTTCACAGGTCTGTGTGTATTCTTCATAAAATTGTTGGGGGAGCCAGCTATTCAGAAACTTGTTCTATCCTCAGGTAATACCATAGGCAGTTTTTTATGTTTTACATTTTGGGACTGTTTAATAAACATAACTTTCCACCCACATCATACATACCCAGAGAGGAAAGGGAAAATGGATCGATTGAAAGAAAATCTGATCATCTCACATATTTGGTTTTGAAATGTGGTTAAGGACCGTTGGGGGCACCGTACCCCACCACCTCCTCACACCCACTGCCAAACCAGAGCACCGTGGTGGAGAAGCGTTGGAGCCTCAGGAGCGTGGGGACTCAGGAGAGGTTGACCGCTCTCCTGAGCCCAGTTACCTTCTGTGTCGGTACCTAAACCTCGCGCCATCCATCAGTCATTGTCCTTGCATGTTAGAGCTAATGCAGCACTAAACTTTAACGATGTTTTGTAAAACTAGTCTGAGTATTCTGTAACATATATTTTGAAAAGTTCTCTAAGGATTAAAACAGCCAATTAGTTGTCTTCTAAAAATGTGAAGGTTTTTGGATATTTGGATCAGTATTGACTTTGTCTTGTGTTAGTACAGCAACAGTAAGAGTTGACACTTGAGCACAGTGTGTGCCTCGCACTGTGCTCAGTGCCTTTATGGAGATACATATGATATTTAATTCTTGCATCATCCTCAAGAAGTAGGTACAAGTGAGGAACAGAGGCTGGGAGGTAAAATCAGCTGGTGAGAAGAGTGAAGACTTGAACTTGGGTCTCCTCCACCAAAACCTGTGCTTTTGACCTTTATGTGACACCACCTCCTGAGATGTTTGGTTTTGTGGGGCAGTGCTCTTAGGTTGGGCAGGGAGGGATGGGCAAGGGCAGCAACTCTTCACTAAGAAAGATGTTGGAAAAAAAAAGGCAATTACCATCAACTAACACCATTATTTCATAAAAACCTTTCATTTCCAGGAAAAGGCCATCATTCAAACCCTTTCTGAGTCTCATTTCCTTGTCTGTGAAATGGAAATCGTACTTCCTACCGCATAGGATAGTGAGGATTAAAGGGGATAATGGCGTGAGGTTAGCTGCTGGGGTCTCCCTGCTTCCCTGCCCGCTTCCCTACCCCTGCCCTCTTTGGAGGCTGAGCCTCTCCTGGAGTTCCCACTTATCCTCATGGCTCCGGCTGTCATTCTGAGGTGTCATGTTTCAAGTCCCACGGTTCCGCCTGCTGAGAGATGCATCCGTTGGGATGCCCCAGTGTCACCTCAGTGTTCATAACTGACTCCAGTTTTGTATGTGAGAACCACTGTTTCTTTTCCTCTTTATCTGAGTCAAAGACTACCTTCTCTGCTTGGCTGCTCTCCTTTTCCCACAACTTCACGAGGAAGCCAGCTTCCCCACCATCTCGCCCTGCCTGTGAAGCCGCTGCCCTGGGTCAGTTCTGATCTCCTCTCTCCTGGTTTCCAGCCGTCGCCTCACTGGACTCTTTTGCTCATTTCCTTTCATCTTGTCCCCTACCTTCCGATGGACTTTAAAAAACATTGCTTTCATTCTGTTTGCCAAAAAGTTAACCTCTTCACTGACTTCTCAAACGTAGAATAAAATTCAGAGTTTGTTTTTGGAGCCTGACCCTAAACTACCTACCTTCCCATCCGTTAAACCTTACTACCCAAAGTAGTAAGTGCACCTGGGAGCCTGCTAGAAATACAGTCTTTGTTCCCACTGGGATCCAGGAACAAAATGGAGACTTTGAATTTACACTGCTTAGAGGTCCTTTAAAACTGTGTGTGTGTTTTAAGAAGCACAGAATATTGGTAGTACAACCGTGTATCTGTATAATACATGCATCCACATTGACAGTGTTGGCTCACATTTGCTTTTTACTGGTAGGGCTAAGCAATGAAAAATGTTTGGTATAGTGTCTTGCGTAGTAGAGTTGTTCAATAAATTCGGTTAACCTTTCACAGTATTTATAAGGTTTTTTCTCTTTTCTCAGACCTTTGTTTTTAATCAGATTCCTTTTTTTAATAGGTTTTTATGCTGGTTTTCCACCACCTGCTTGGTGGGGTATAGATTTTCATATATCTGTCAGTGATATGTAGCTTTGTATCTACTTCTGTTCTCGGTAACATTCAACTTGACACTGGCATGAGAGCTAGAAGAACATCCAAGCCTCACGCAGTTGTCTGGGCAGGAAGGCCATTGTTATCCTTGATATCTGACCGTCAGTATAAGTAATGTTAGTTGACAACCCCCGTGCAACTTTTTTGGTTAATTTCTCTGACTTGTAATAGAAACTTTTTTTTTTTTTTTAAGTTTTTTAAAAGAAGGAGATGTTTAATTTTTAGTTAGTTTTTGCCCCATTATAGAAAAGACATGACTGTTTTGTGTAGAATAAGAGTAACTTTAATGCTTTAGTTTTATAATTTAGGAATTACATTCTTAAAAGCAAGAATTCAAAATGTACATTAAAATATCAGTCATGTTTTATGTCCATGCAGGAATATTTTTATACTAATATGGGTAATGTTCACATTGAAGAATAGAAAAAAATTAGAAAAAAATAGAAAAAAATTTCTATATAGAAAGAGATGAATCATTTTAGTGTCCTTATAATTAATTGGAGAGTTGCTACCTTAGGGTTACCATCTTAATCCAACATTAAAAACAAAAGAATAAAGATTTAATAAAGAACAGTCAATACTAACTGTAAGTACTTCACACCTAGATGCCTCTGTGGAGTTACCAAGTGACTTCAGTATTGGTGTTTTTGAAGATTTTAAAAAGAATTGGGTAAGGACCCAGGAGGCAGGTTAAGCCCAACTAAAATGTGATGTCTGTAAGTTCGCCTGCAGCGTATGACCTGTGTTCTTGAGTCTACTGAAATTCTACTGTACCTACTCATGCTATTTACTTCTGAATTTTAAGTTTGAACTCCACTTTTCCTTCATATGGGTCATGGACATTGTCGAAGGTAACGTATTCTGCGAGGATTTTGCACACGATGACAACTTCTGTATTCTTGGGGATATTGAGAAATTTTGCCGCAACCAAAGGGTTGCTATAGTGGGGCTAAAATGGAAGTACAGAAAGATTAGATGTTTTAAAAATCCCTTGACATTAAAGAAAAATAAAAACAAGGAACATCAGTATTTAGTTAAGGTGGTAGCAGGAGCAGAATCTGGCAGAGGCCTTCATATGTATGTTCTATCTGTGAGTAAGACCTAGAATGATCACAAAAGTTTCAGTTCACCTTTCCTGTTTAATTAAATGGATTGACATCGGAGCTATATGTGCCCTAGAATTCACTAGGGCAAAAATGTTTCTCTACTTAGAATTAGTCTGGAGGGAAGAAACAGTGACAGTTACAAATTAAACTTCATATTGTCTTTGAAAATGAACTTAAAAATAAAACAGAGGAAAAAGCATGAAATAATGGAGGAAATGCTATAAAATGGATATGCAGTTGTCAAAGGATTCAGGAGGCCCTCAGAAAATAACAAGAATTAAATTTTCTATTTATGTATTTCACAAGAGGAATGTTTCCAGGTAGTTACAAGAATGTGGATTTGGGAAACAGCGGGACATTAAGTGGTGCATACCGGCACTAGGTACTATCTTTGTTTTGTTTTTATAGATAACAATGTTTACCACTTTGTTTTTGCTAAGCATTGCTAAATTTGTGCTGATTCATTAGCTGCTGTCAGAGGAAAGCAAAGCAAACATACCTGCGCTTTCTTCCCATAGTAAGGGAAGTAGTGGAGACTGAAAGTGCCATTGGGTGGGTAGTACTCGACCTCCAGAGCTTGCACATCTTTGTGGTCCTCATCCTGGGGAGGAGAAACCACTAATTCAGTGACAGTCGGGTGTGTGTGTGTGTCCTATGTACGTAGTCATATAAGTGCTTTATTGTGCAATTATAAACTAGGCTTAATTCTTTATCATCAGGCCTGAGGTCCCCTCAGGAATGCAGTTTGTTAGTGTGCAAAACACCGGGTAACTTAGCAAAACTTGTATTCTTATCATTTTGGAGTTTTAGTATGTTAATGTAGGTATATAAAGCTGAGACTTTTTTGATTATCCACACATGGAAATAAAAGTCAGTAAGCAGGTATGTGCAAGTTTGCCAAAACTGAGTTAAAAGTGAGTGACTTTCTGGAAGTATAAACATGGTCTCACAAAATTTGTTTCCTTTTTTGTTAGAATTAGCAAGTTGTCTGCTGTATAGCTTACACTTTAAAAAGAATAGATGAAGAAGTCTCTGGTAAACTCTGCTAAAGTCTGAAGTCAGTCTACTGGAAAGGAAAAGGAAAAGAACAAATGCTCAAACCCCTGCAAAACCCGCAGAGAAAGCAGAGGGTTTAAATGGATGTGATACACCTATGCAAGCCCAAGTGGAGGCGCACATTGTCGATAGCAACTGGACTTTTGGTTGAGGATATAATGTTTTAAACAAACACTGGAAAATATTTAATGAAAACAAATTTGTTTTTTAAATGTCCTTAAAAACTAGTTTTGAATTTAAAAACAAAACAAAACTAGAATTAACCTGAGATCAATGTCAACTCTCTTAGCAGTGTGTATACTATATACTACTTCAAATCTGTCAGTAATCTGGGCATATGTTTGCAAATAAATATTAAGAACAACAGATGTAGTAGAAGTTTACCACCAAACATTTTGAAGTATGTTAGTTACATACTATCGTGGATGTGTTTTGATGTAAAACAACAAAACCACAGTATTTTCATCTTCTTGGGTTTTTAGTCCCCTGTAATCAAACTATTTTAAAAGATAATCATGTGATTTTTTTTTTTTTTACAATGAATTTACTAGGCTGAAAATTAAAGTTGTTCCTAGAGAAAACCTGTGAAGTTACTACCATAGATTTTATAGTGTAACTCTTAACACTGCTCTTTTCTTGGGAGAGAGGTCCAAATCTCCAACCTACGTACACTAGAACTGGCCAGGAAAAGACCCGAACTCACCAGGAATGCGCAGTCCAGTCTGGGAGCAGTACCGTTGCTGGGGAGAAATCTGACAATCTAAAAGGGGAGAGCGTTCGTGTTCACAGGCGCCTCTTGCCATTGTGGAAAGGCGCTCAGTTGTCCCTGTCTGTGTGACCAGGAAGGAGAGCGCCAGCCCGGATCCCAGTGGCTTCCCAGTTAGGGAATGGAAACTTCACCTTTGGAATTAATAACCCTTATTTCAAAACCAATCCAAGCCCCCCAGAGGTGGACTTTGCCCGGGGGGACGAGAGCTGTGGTCACGGCTTTTCGGTGGCAGAGCTGGAGGAGAAGCCTGGGTCTGAGTGACACACGGTGCCACCACCCGTTTCCTCAGCTGGGCTTCCTGGGTCCTCCATCGTGTATTCAAGTCCAGCACAGCATCTGGCTTGTACTGGACCCCAACAAACGCCTTCTCTTGCCCTTCCTGCTCAGCGTAGTTTAACCTTACTGGCAGCTCCTTCTGCAAATATTTTCTTGCCAATATTTGCCAACTTACTGTCTTCCAAGCGTGCCTCGTGCTTTTCCAAATCCAACCCTGAAGTCCCACTTTTCGTTTCTGCCTATTTGTGCTGACAGCTGGCCCTGTTGAGTCCTTTCTTAGAAATGGCCCCTGCATTTCCCCAGCCCCAGGCTGCCCCTCCTGAGAGGCTTTGGAGCCCTCGTGTGCTCCACGGGTGTCACCCCCTCACCATTAGGCACACAGCCCTGCCGGGTAGCAAGTCCTCCCTGTCCTCCCTCCCCTCCCTCCCGCTCAGCACGATGAAATCCTGGCCCAGAGCAAGGCACTGGATGCCTGTGCCGGTGGATAGATGTAGGCTTTTTAAAATGGAAAGCAACTGGCACCAGCCCCCTCCCCAGGTGCACCCCTGTGGTGCCCTCCGCCCCCTGGGCACTTCCTCCCCTCCTGCAGGTCTTAAATGTCACCTCCCTCCCACCCTCAGCCTGTGGCCAGATGAGTGCGACCCTTCGGCCCTTCCCGGCATTTGCGCAGTGTTTAACCCGTCCTCGGCCCTGGGAAAAACCAGGTCTGGCTTGGATACTGCTGGAGCCCCAGCACCTCTGCAGTGCCTCACCCTGAAGTACTTGGTAAATATCAACGCTGTGGGCACGACGACTCTACGGCCCCTGGTGGGAAAACCTGCGCTAGGCGACTCCGCAGCCCTGAAGCCATCATCGTGGCCCCCGTGTGCTGCCCTGGCTTCCGTGTAGTTTCTGTGTACGTGTCGTTTCCCTGTTTAGCCTGAAGGATGGGCCTAACCTGCCCGATGATATCCAGATGCCATCTATTACTGGTTAAATATTTTCTCTAAATTTGTATTTAGGAGAAAATAAGCTCATGAGCTAAGCGAGCTGAGTACCTGTTAAAGCAGCGTATGCAGAAGTGGTTATGGGCACGGGCAGCCCTAGGGTTCAAACCCCAGCTCTGCCACTTGGGGTGCAAGTAACACAGGCGGGAAGTAAGCGGGCAGGGTAATGCTTGCTCCCTGCCTTGTGTTTTTGTGTGAGACATTCAGGCTCAAGGCCCCACTGTTTGAGTGACTGCCTCAGAAAGGAGAGTTTTTCACTTGTCATCTCCAATCTCAGAATATGTGATACTCACCCTGTTCATTTTAATAATAAAACATGGTTTTCCTTCTTCAAATCCAAAGTGGGGATCCGGCAGGCCCGAGCAGTTTTGCAGCATGTCTGCTGTGAACTTGCAGGAGAACTTGGTGTGGTTAGGAGCCTGAAAGCTTTCCTGGAAGAAGTATTTCTCAGAAGTGCAGTTGATGTTGGCCTCCTGGGCTGCTGGAGAATAAGCTGCCCAGATCACAAACACACACGTGAGTCAGCTGACCTGTATTCCCGTGCATCCATTGCTCCCTGCAGCACTCACCGGCTAGCAGGATTTTCAGCCAGACCCTCCTCGGTTGCACAGAAAGTGTCAAACTGGCCTCAAGCCTCTGAGTGAATTTTTTTTAGAAAATGTGTAACATAAAACTAGAAAACCATTTCTTTTTATCTAAACCTTACCTGTCAGGAACTCATGAAGAGCATGTGTTAGGTCTGTCCAGGTTCTGTTGTCAGAGACGTTGTAGAAAATCTCCAGGCCTTTCTCCCCATAAACATCTGGTCTTAAGGTTACCCCTGGAAAGAGAGAATGTCATACTTTTTATTTAGTTTCTCCAGATGCTCCCTTCTGTCCATGACGTTGGCAAGTGGAACACACACCTGTCTTTGCCAACTTTACATATGCATAGGCCAAGGTTTGGGATGGTTTGGGTGAAAGTTCTGTTCAAATTGTCAGTGGAGGGAAGCGGGTGTGGCTCAGTGGATAGAGCCCCCGTTTACCATATGGGAGGCCCGGGTTCGCGCCCCGAGGCCTCCTTGTGAGGGCACGCCGGCCTGAGCGGTGCGGTGGGCTGATGCAGCAACCTCACGGCAGGAAGCGGCTGCGGCGCAATGGATAGCGCACCCGTTTACCATATGAGAGGCCCCGGGTTCGCTTC
>JAQZBX010114648.1:0-10000 GCA_029593785.1 Cabassous unicinctus
CCCAGTCTTGAGGATTTTGGGATGGTGATGCCCACTCTGTTTCTAATTGAGAGGGGGCTTAGAACCCTTGGGGCAAATGGATGCCACTATCTTGCTTGCAGTTGCAGACACTCTCTGTTCCTTGGGATGGGCGTTTTCCATCACCATCTCCTTATTAGTTGTCCTAGGTGAGTCCACTGAACTGCAGAGTAGGTGTTGCAAGTCTGCTGAGATACAAGGCTCAACCGGCACATGAATGGACCAAGGACTTAAGTCTCTGGGACATACATTTAATAAGTATAGTGCTAATTATAGGTTCATATAAAAGGAGCAGAAGGGCCATGTGTAGGGAAACTATAAATGAGTCTAACTCTGTTAAGCTGGGGAGCATAAATTCCAAAGTAATGCCCACTGACAGTGCTGAATTCCTGAGTTTGTCTGGCCTGCTTATAGTGTCTAGATATCTCTAGAGCCCTCAGAAGCCCTGCTGTTTGAGGCACTGTTTACTGCAGCAGTCAATGAGATCCATCTGAGACATGCATAAGCATAACCTCTGGAATGACCTTCCGACTCACTTTGAAATCTCTCAGCCAAAAAAACTCATTTGTATTTACTTCCCTGCCTCCACCTTATTTTGAGGTACTGGGGCTGGGGATTGAACCCAGACCTTATATGTGGGAAACCAGTACTCAACCACTGAGCTACATCAGCACCCCAATATTTCCCCCTTTTGGTCAAGGTCTTTTTCCAGATGCATTGCTAGTTGGCTCTTCACTTCTGTTTCTCTGGCAAACCCTGACTAATACACCAAGTTAACTCACTCATTTATTTATCTGTTCTTTCCTTTATTCAATGTAAAAAGATTTTTTAAAGTACCAAGCATGTACCATGTACTCTGCTATATATAAGTAATACAAAATAAATTAGTCCAATTCATTCATTCAATTATTCAGGCAAGTCATTCATTCAAAACACTTACTAAATATGTACAACATGTGAAGCATCATGGTAGGTTCTTGAAATATAAAATTTCTTGGGAGGAGTGTATGGTTTTACAATGGCTGCTCTATAATAATCAGTTTGTTATTTATAATGAACATGGCATCCAAACATTTATTTCATTTAAATACCTTACCTTCGTACAGCACCTCTTTCCACAATTTATGAATGTCAGTATAAAGTGATGACGCAAGGACTTTCAAATCATTCAGTTCAAATTTACCGAGATGTTTCCTATTTTCCCTCAGTCAAATGTGAGGATTTGAAAAATAATCTTCACTAGGGAGAATCTAATTTCATTTTTTAACACAGTATTGAAAATGAAGCAACAGCATTGCAAGCTATTTGTCTAAAATGCTGTCATTACCTGTCAAGAAGCAATTTTATAGAACATCTTTTAAGGGAAAGTAAGAAGTTTGTAGAAATGTGATCAAGTTACACTAGACTTTAGAGAAGGAAATTTTTAAGCAGGTTGAGCGTAATTCCTCCCTGGATCTTCCTGTTTACTCCAGTTTAAATGTGTCAAAAACCAGTTGATTTCCAAAGTAAAAGTTTTACTTGGACTTTTATTATATTCTGTAGTTGAATATTTTTTGAACAAATCAATTTTATTGATACATATTACTAAAGCATAAATCCATCCAAAGTATACAATCAATGGTACTTGGTAAAATCACATACTTGTTCATTCATCACTTCAATCATTTTTAGAGCATTTTCATTATTCTAGTAATAATGACAATAATACTTAAAACAAACAAAGAAATAAAACTCACCACCTCTCAATCTCTCTCTGATTCCCCCACTGTACAAAGCTGCTATTCTGTTTCCTTCTCTCTAGTTTATTTGTATTTATATTTTGTAAAAACAGTCTTAGATATGCAATATCACCCACAAACGTGTTTTACATGAGGGTTCACTAGGTTATACAGTCCTGTGTTTGCAGTTGAGGATTTTTAAGTAAGTTTCATTTAGCATAGGATTGGTAAGAGAGATATACAGAGAAAAATATTCTTCCTCTTTGTCAGCACACTTGAACACAGAAGCAGTTTACTTTGTAAACTCAAGCAGAAAAATGATTTGCAGGTAAATTATCTATAAATTAAAGTATCAGATATGACAACAAACTTACGTGGTCAAGAAATATAATTTTCTTCATATTTTATATAGCTTAATTTCTGACTCTAAGCCACCCTCCACCCTACCCCATCCTACCCCATTCCATTAGGTCAGAGAAAAAAAACCTCAGTACTTTATAATGTTTCCACCATCCGTCTCCCCTGTAGGGAACCCACAGTTCCAGGGGCTGATGATATGTCCAGGCATGGGGAGGAATTTGTTTTTTTAAAAATCCTTTATTAGTGGACTAGATTAGCACATCTTTCCTGACCCTTTGGCCTCAGAGTCTCTGGTACTTATAGGTCATTCTTGGAACACAGGAATCTTTTGCTTGCCTGCACAGGTCCCTTCTGCGTAGGTACACCTTACTGCTGCTCCTTTCTGGGTTTTGTGGACTACACAGTGGCGTTAGCGGTGGTGTTGTCCTCTGCTCTTGGATCCCATAGATCTTTCACTCTTTTCTTTCTCCCAAGTGTTCTTTAGCTCTCTGCCACCAGCCATGAAGTCTGGAGAAAATCCTTCTCCCTTCATGTTTTTTTGTGACACTCGTATTATACCACAAACTCATTAAATTCTCCTAAGGACTTGAGCTTGTGAGTAACACAACTCAGAAAGACTTTGAGAATCTTTCTGATTTCTGCCCCTGTCATATGCCTTCCCTGACATAATGAGTACAGAACCAGCTACCTGCTAGAATGGAAGGAGAGTGGAACATAGTTTAGTATCCCCAAATGTCATCCAACAAGAACAATAGTTGCTTAGCAGCCGTAGTAGAGGTGATGTTATAACCCTACATCCCCCAACATTTCATCTTCTTTTAAGTAGGTTTTAAAAAAAAAAATGGAGTGTGGTAGGCAGAATAATGACTGCCTAGATACCCATGTCCTCACCCCCAGAACCTGTTACTTTATAGGACAAAGGGAATTAAGGTTGCAGACGGAACTAAGGTTGATTATCAACTGACCTTAAAATAGAGAGATTATCTTGAATTATCCAGGTCAGCCCAATGTAAACACAAGGGTCCTAAACATGTGGCAGAGGAAAGCAAGAGAATCAGAGATGAAACCAGAGGGAGAACCAGAGAGATGGAAGCATCAGAAGGAGTTGGCCCAGTGTTGCTGGCTTTGAAGATGGAGGAAGAGCACTGGAAGCTAAGGAGTGTGGGCAGCTTCTAGAAAGTGCAAAGGACAAGGAAACAGATTCTCCCCTAAAGCCTGCAGAAAGGAACACAGCCCTGACAACACCTTGATTTTAGTCCAGTGTGACCTATTTTGGAATTCTGAATTACACAACTGTTAAGAGAATAAATTCATATTGTGTTAAGCCACTAAATTTGTGCAAATTTGTTATAGTGGCCATGGAAAATTAAGACACAGGATATTGAAGGACTGTACGGAAAATTAATACACAAGATATAGAACACCTGGGTTAAAATCTCAGTTTTGCCTCCTTCTGTGTGGCCCACTCTGAGTTTTCAGTTCCTCATCTGGAAAAAATAAATAAGAACTCCTGGCTCAATAGTTGGTAAACATTAAATGAGATTTAATATAGCATTTTCACAAATTAAATTTCATTTTCAAAGACTTCATTTAAAGCATATTTAGGCTCCAAAAATACCTATGATTTGCGAGTGGAAAACAGAATGATTCTGCTATCTCTCTGTGAAATCAAGTACCTTTAATCATCGAACATCTGAATCAAACATAATCTTTGTTACAATTTTAGTGTGAATAGTTCTGCAGTATTTTAATATAGTAAAACTAGGATTGAAGCACAGCAATTGACTTTCAAAGAATTTAAAAATGCCACCACCATTTAATCTAATTGTCACATAATTTACTTTTTATTTCCAATATATTTTCCCTTCTCATATCATCACTAATCTAATTTTTAAACATTCATTGGTATCAGGTGAACACTTTCCTTTTAGTCCTTTTATGAATCAGTTTCCAGTCAGAAAAATAGAAACCATTCTAGATATGTCAATCAGAAGGAACTTAATATAGAGAATTGAAAACAAATGTGTTAAATAAAGACCTAGAAAAACAAAAAGGACAAGGTAAATTTACCCAAAGACTAGTAACTGCAGGAAGCCAGTACCCTCATAGGATTGGAGAAGTAAAAGGGAAATGGTACTATCAAGAACCCATAATCTCTTGGCCACGAAGACATGCTGAACCATGCTGCCTGTGCAGGAACTCCAGAAACCACTTGCCAGCCACTGCTGCCATCCCACTGCTGCTGCATCACTGCCTGCAGAACCATAGAAGGCCGAAAAAGAAGTGAATCTACTTTCTTCCCAGATTCCAATCTCCCACCAGTACCTTCCATCAGAAGAACTTACCCAAATATAAATGACAAGGGAGTCTGAGAAAAATAAATTGCAGGCATCCTGCTCCAGATTAGATAGGAGGGTACAGAAGGGCAAGCATAAGACTGAAAGACAATAGACACTATGTGGCAAGTCCTAAAAGCCACTGAAAATATGGTGGGTCTGCATTTATGGGGTATGCTTGTATGCATGTACTTCAAAGAAAAATCTTGCTTATTACTAAAGATAAAACTACAGACATTCAATTGTGCTTTCTCCATAACAAGTATTGCTCTAGCCTCACATTTTTTCTTAAAAGAATCTTGTAAGCATTATAGTCATAATTTATCCAGATGATAAAAAATAACACAGGGTAAAAGATTTCACCATAGTTTCTAAAGTGGCAGAGTAGTGACAGGTGCCCAGGGTTTGGGGATCAATCTAAGTTAAATATTCTTTCTAATACACCAGTAGTTTGTAACTATGGGCTAGAAATTTTGAGATGGGGCAAAGGATTCAAGGACAAGAAGGACTTAATTATTGCACTGGGTCTATGAATCCCAAATATGTCTGCACCTAAAAAGATGGCTTAAAAATGCATGAAGCAGAACTGATAGACTGAAAAGAGAAAGAGACAAATCTAGGCTTTTGCTTGGAGACTTCAACACTTCTTTCAGATTAATCAATAGAATAAGTAGATAGAAAATCGTTAAGGATATGGAGAACCCAATCAACACTTGACCACTTTGACCTAACTAACATTTATAAAACACTCCATCCAATATCAGGAGAATACATATTATGACAAGTGCATGTGGAACATTCACCAAGATATACTCTATTCTGGGCCATAAAACAAACCTCAAAAAAGTAAAAATTACTGAATTCATATTAAGTATGAATTAAACTAAAAATCAATAACTAAAGGATATCTAGAAAACACTCAACTATTTGGAAATTAAATAACACATTACTAAAATAAAATGGGCCAAAGAGGAAGTCACAAGGAATATTATAAAACATGTCTGAGTTGAATGAAAATGAAAACACAGCATATCAAAATTTGTGGGCTATAGTTAAAGCAATCCTAAGCGGGAAATATATAGCATTAACAGAAAAGAAGGGCCTTGTATTAGTCAGCCAAAGGGGTGCTGATACAAAATACCAGAATTCAGTTGGTTTTTATAAAGGGTATTTATTTGGGGTAGAAGTACACAGTTACCAGGCCATAAAGCATAAGTTTCTTCCCTCACCAAAGTCCATTGCCACGTGTTGGAGCAAGACAGCTGCCGATGTTTGCCAGGGTTCAGGCTTCTGGGGTTCCTCTCTTCCCGGGGCTGCATTTCTCTCCGGGCTTAGCGCCTCTGTTTCCTCCACAAGGTCAGCTGTAGACTATGAGGCTCTCTAGGCTTTGCTTCTCTCCACAAGGCCAGCTGTGAACTCTCAGGCGAATGGCTCGTCTCTATCCTGGGGCTTTCTCTCCTTCCTCACCAGAACTCCAACATCAAAACTGCAACTCAAAAACTGCTCCCTCTGTCCTTTGCCATGCCTTTTATATTTGATTCCCCCACCCACCAAGGGTTGGGGCTCAATGCCCTACTGACGTGGCCCAGTTAATGCCCTAATCATAACTTAATCATGCCCAGATTAGCAGACCAGTTTACAAGCATGATCCAATATCCATTTTTGGAATTCATAATTACATCAAACTGCCAAACTGCAAAAGGCCTCCAATCAAGGATCTAAGCTCCCATGTTAAGAAACTAGAAAAAGAAATGCAAATTTAACCTAAAGCAAGCAAAGGAATAATAAAGATAAGAGCAGAAATCAATCAAATTGAAAATGAAAAACAAAAGAGAAAATCAACCCAAAATCTGGTTCTTTGAAAAGATCAATAAATTGAACAACGCTAGTCAGACTGACAAAGAATAAAAAAGATATGACACAAATTACCAACATTAGGAATGAAAAAGGGGACATCAGACCCTAAAGAGTAAAAGGATAATAAGAGACTATTACAAGCAACCTTGCACATAAATTCAAAAGCAGACAAAACTAACGAATTCCTTCAAAGGCACAAACTACCAAGGCTCACTGAGAAGATGGGAAAACATGAACAGCTTATATCTTCTAAAGAAATCAAAACTTTCCAACAGAATAAAGTCCAGGCTAAGATGGCTTCACTGGTGAATTCTACAAAATATTTAAGGAAGAAATAAAACTAATTCTACAGAAACTTCTCCAGAAAAATAGAAGGGGGAGGAATACACCTTACCGAGTCATTTTATGAAGTCAGCCTTAACGTGATACCAAAACTATTTTTAAAAAATGAAACTACAGACCAATATGCCTCATGAATATAGAAGCAAAAGAACCTCAACAAATATTAGCAAATCAACCAGAAATATATTTATGTTTAATGTTTATAATACATATCATTATATACATATAATGATAATACATTATCCCAGGAATATTGATTCAATTTTCAAAAATAAACCAATGCACTTCATCATATCAACAGACTAAAGAAGAAAAACCATGTGATTATCATATTTAATGTAAAAAAAAACATTTACAATTTAACATTTAATCATAAAACCCTCAACGAACTAGAAATAGAACTTCCTCAACCTGATAAAGGGCATCTAGAAAAAAATTTATAGTTCTCATATTTTATGGTGAAAGATTGAATGCTGCCAGCCTAAGATAAGGAAAAAATAAATCAAGATATCCAGTCTCACCATTCCTATTCAACATCAAACGAGAGGTTCGAGCCAATGCAATAAGGCAAGACACATTTTAAAAGGCACACAGATTCGATAGGAAGAAATAAAACTATGTATATTAGCAGATGGCATTATTATCTAGATAGAAATTTCCAAATAATCTCCAAAAGAGCACTTTTCTTCCCTTTTATAAGTCTAATTGTGGATCCATTTTTAGGCCAAATAACAAATAAATGCATTTAGCAAAAGTGCAAAATATAAGTCAAAATAAAAAAATCATTTATATTCTTATATCCTGGGACCTGGAATTTTAAAACAACAGTATCAAAAGGAAAGAAAGAAAAGGAAGAAAGAGTAAACTTTTTTTCCCAAAAAAAAGTACTACCTTTAACAACAATTTAAAAAATATGAAATATTTAAATATAAATATGACAAAGTAGGGTCAAAGTCATTTTGGTGGAGAAAGGATAGTCTTTTCAACAAATGCTGTGGGAAGAATTGTATAGCCATATGCAAAGAAATGAACATTGATCCATATCTTTCACCATTTGTAAAAATTAACTCAAAATAGATCATAGACCTAAATGTAATATTGCACCCCATAAAACTTTTTGAAGAAAACTTGGGTCATTAAGCAAAAAAGTCTTAGATGACTGCTTTTAAAAATGATAAATTGAGCTTCATTAAAAATAAGAACTTCTACTTTTTGAAAGATACTGTTAAGAGAAGGAAGACAAGTCACGGATTGAGAGAAAATATTTGTAAATCACATATCTGATAAAGGGTTTACTTCCCAAATATGTAAAGAACTATCCAGCCTCAATAAAAAGAAAAACGAACATTCCAATTAAAAACGGGGCAAAAGTTTTGAACAGATACCTTACCATAGAAGATATGTGGATAGCAAATAAGCACATGAAAAGATACAAAACACCATTAGTCATTAGAGAAATGCAAATTATAACCACATTGAAATACCACTATACACTTATTAGAATGGCTCAAAAAAATAAAAATAGTAAAACCTGACAATTACAAATGCTAACAAGGATGTGGAGACACAGGAACTCTCATTCAACTGTGGTGGGAATATAAAAACCACACAGGGGAAGCGGATGTGGCTCAGTCAATAGGGTTCCCGTTTACCATATGGGAGGCCCCAGGTTCGATTCCTGGGGCCTCCTGGTGAAGGCAAGCCATCCCTGGCGGCGCAGTGAGCTGATGCAGCAGAACAACCCAACAAAAGGGAAACAAGCAGACACAGAAAAACGCACAGCAAATGGACACAGCGAGCACAAGCAGCAAGGGGGGGATAAATAAATAAATAAATCTTTAAAAAAAAATAAAAATAAAACCACACAGCTGCTTTGGAAAACAATTTGGCCATTTCGTATAAACTCAAACCTATATTTACCATATAACCACTCAATCCACTCCGATGCTTCCTGGTTGTCTTCCTTGCTCTAACCATTATTTCTTCCTGACTCTCTGGGTAACTTCCTGCATGGGGTTCAAGTCCCCAAGTCTGTCTGCTGAGTATACTCTTGTAATATATTGTAGAAAAAGTAGTCTAACAATTGATTCACTGATTCTGCATATTACTTCATTAAGAGTTTTGGCACATGTTGTATATATTGTATTGTTTGCCTGTTCCTAACTTCCTTACTAGAATAGGAATCTGCATTCCTAGCAGCATTCTTGAGTGCAGCCAGCTGGGTTGTACTCTACAAAACTGGGAGAGGTTTGATTATGAACTCATGAAGAAACATAGAACTTTTTTTTTCTGTAACACTGTTTGGCCTCAATATGATTTAGAATCAGGAGAAAAGTGGCGTAAAAATGGATCTACAATTAGACTTGTATTATAAAAGGGAAGAAAAATGGGATGAAATCCCATATGCACAATCTTTCAATTCTTTGTATCAGAATAAGAATTAGCAGAAAAGGGTGCAAAATTATAGATCAAACTAGTAAGTTTTATATTTCTATTTCTGTGCTTTTGTTTCTTTCTATTTGTGTCTCTTTGTTTGATGTGTATTTTCCTACCTCTGGATGGTAATGCCAAATTAACAAATAAAAATTCTTAGGTGAGCTCTATTAAAACTGCTTAAAGATAAAGAAGTACTTAAATATAAATTAGTACTCCTGGAGTCCCAGAAACTGGGCAAGCCAAGCTTCTAGTGCTCTTTGAACTCTTCCTGTCTTACCTACGACCTGGCTTAGCCTAGCTCCCCTTCTATGATGATAGGATTTCCTAAATCCTACTAAAGACTCAAAGAGCTTTGCAAAAATTCAATCTTATCATTTCAGACTTATGAACCTAGATACTCAGACCTTTATCAAGTAATTTATAAGACTGCTGTTGAAGGGCACGCAAAAATCTAGATAGACAAAATTATTTGGAAGAGAAAAAAAGAAAAATAAATCCTCCTGAACTGAAACAGCAGCTAATAAGCCCCTAAAAATCCCTCTAGGCACCGGGGTTCAGGGCATTACTACTTGTGATTACTGTGAACAACCCGGACATTGGAAATAAACCACCTGAAACTTGCCAAAGGTAGCAGGACTTCCCCACTTCCCCCTCACTTCCCAAATATTCTCTGCCCTCTAAGAAAGCAAAATGCTTTCCAATGTAACAATTAGGGCTGCCTCGGGATATGGCAGAGACTTTTCCCAACTGTCTGGGTCACATCTTTAGAGGAAATAAATCTGATAATCAGAAACATTTATATATATATATAACAAATAACATTTATGTAAACAAATGCACATATATGCATATGTATTTATATATCATTTTACAAATATTGGTATGTATTGTGAAAAATTTGATTTTTACCCACAATAAAAAAAAAAGAAACAA